>JAJMDY010000009.1:0-247187 GCA_030573885.1 Tetrapisispora pingtungensis (nom. inval.)
TTAGGTAGATTCGCTGTCAGAGATATGAGACAAACTGTTGCTGTCGGTGTTATCAAGTCTGTTGTCAAGACTGACAAGGCTGGTAAGGTTACCAAGGCTGCTCAAAAGGCTGCTAAATAAGCTTAATGTACTCTTCCAATTTTTAAATTATTTTATAATTTGTATAGTCCATTTTACCTTATTTTAGTATAATAAAAAATAATACGTGTTTTCGAAAAAATTAAATTATTATTGTTAATATATATAATTTTTTTTTAAATTGAAGTTTGAGGTATGAAGTAAGATATGTTTGTTTATTCGTTTAAGTGCCATCAAATCCAATCATTTGATATGTAAATTGCTAACAATAATACTAGTTCATTTTAAATAATGAAATCATATTTTGTTTTTTATAATAATATTTATTATTTACATGCGAATATTTTAAACTGACCTAAATAGATATTTACATAGATAAAAATAAGTTAATAAGAATAAATATAAATGGTACTTAATGTTCAAATCTGTATATGTTTTATTATTTTCCAAATACAACTGTTCTAAAAGCAGTAAAAAATGTTTCTTTCTTCTTACCTTCTAGCTCATCTAGTAATCTCTGATAATAATATGGATTTCCTGCTGGTTTATACATTTTATCCCCAACTTGATAATAGTCTTTATATTTATTATTTGTTAAATTTTCAAGAGCTTTTATTTGTTCCCTAATTGCCACATCATCAAACTCTTCTTGTGGAAATGAAGAACGTAATTTTTTTAGTAATTCGTTGTTAATACCAATTGGACCTGATGTTCTATTAATTATATCTTTGATTTCAGCAATAGATGGTTTCTTGGCCGTATCTAGAGAATCTGTCTTTTCACCAGCAATATGTTTGAATCTTTGGATCTGAATGTCTTTAAATGACACTACATGTTTTATACGATCATCAGGGAATTTTTCTAATACCCTAACCATATTTTTAGCTGCATCTCTCACAGCTTGTTTTGACATTCTGATTTTTAAGTTGTATACACTGTGAATTTTTTATAGTTGTTTCTGTAATTTATAATGAATTGTAAATATTACTGAATATAATTTCTCAATAAAACCTAGTATACTAATCTTTTTTGTCTTGTTTCTTAATATCTACCAAATAATGTTCGTACTTTACTTTATGCTTTCTAGGTTTTTCACATTACAAATTTTTGATTTTTTTAAATTGCAAAGTATGGCGGTGGAGTGCGTTAAAAAAGTTAAGGAAATGTTTGACAATGATTTATTAAAATTGTATGTGTGTATATTTACAAATCAAGTAAAGGTATTGTTATAATGGAAAATAATCAAGGTAAAATAATACTACCAATAGCTTTCATTTTGTTGTAAATGCGAAACTTACTTTGTTTAGAGAAACTTTAAATTAGTTTAGATTCTTGCTACGTAAACTTAACTAAACATCAAAATGGTAACAAATAAATCCACCAGTCCATTTATCCCAATTATAAGTCAGACACTAAATGTAATACTCAAATACACATAAGATACAATGGGCATAGCTGCATAAGTCTAATTACTTTTTTTGAGTTTTAGCTATCTAATAATATACTGTTTCGAAATAAAGACACAAAAATTTGCTGCAACAACTTTAATTCATATCCTTGCTATATCTTTTTCATTCAGTGTGTCATTTCCCCTTCACCAGCTGTAGTGATGATATTAGTGATTATTGGTACTTTTGAGACACTCCATACACTCATAGACTAAGACTGTCAAGGCATTGCATCAGGCATTGTTATTATTAACTTTACTTCTTAAACATTCATCACTTTTTACTTTTTTACTGGTTCTTGAGACCTTCCAATTGCTTATTTCCATATAATTTTATTTCTTTTTATTTCCCGTTTTGGATGCGGAAATTAGACACATTTCCAAAAAACCTTTCATCTCCCGCATAGTGTTCTGGGTGAAGAACAACGAAATATTAACCCAATTAAAATAATAATTTTTCTACGGGTTTAACCAACGATTTTTACATTATTTATCACTTTCTTAATCCTTTTGTCGGTTATAACAAATAGCTTTTATTATTTTCATCCATATATAAGAAATGTAAAATTTCTAATAATTGAATACTTGTTTGCGTAAGTGTGCCATTGTCTTAATTTAGATTATTCTTCGTTTCGATACTAAGAATGGTAGTCGACACTGAGTACTTCATAAAAGAACCCAATTCATAAGGCTTGATCATAGATCTACCAAAAATAATCTGAAAAAATAATGTCTGAACAAAATAAATTAGTTACTTTCGATTCTGTCTTTTTATTGAGATCAATTGCATCTTTTTTTATTATTTCTGGTGTTTTGTTAATGTTTTTTGAAACTGGTTATGATGCTGCAATGTATGAGTTATGAATTATAACTCTCATTTTCATGACAATGAAATATATTGATAACCAGAAAACTTTTTTCATATAAAATGTAGCAAATCATTTTATTCTAGTGTACATATTCAAATTTTAAATAAAATTAATAATTAATAAATATAAAAAATAATATACTCAAAAGAGATAGTCCTAATATTTCAAATATTAATTTATTTTTATGTACACACTATTTTAAATATACATATATTTATTTGTGTTATCATTATACAATTAAAATTATTTTATGGGTTGTTGATGTTAAGTTTGTTTTTTTATTTTTATTATTGATATATTTGCTGGTTTCTATGAGTTTGTTTGTTTCTTAAATTAAAGATTCTTCTTGTTGAACTGGACGAACATCTGGATCTTGAGCTTCGGCTCTTTCTTCTTCTTCATCTCTTGATCTATCATAGAATTCATCTAAAATTTTTGGGGAAATTCTATTTAACATTTCCTTTGGATATATTCTCAATAAACTCCATGCTTGATCTAAACTCTCAAAAATAGTTCTATCTTCGTATGAATTTTGACTAACAAAGGTCTTTTCGAACTTTTCTAAAAATTCTAATGATAATTTGTCCTCCATCGATAGAGCTTCTTCACCAACGACAGCTTTCATGGCAGCAGCATCTCTACCAATAGCGTACTTTGCATATAATTGATTCGAAACATCACCATGATCTTTTCTAGTCATACCATCACCAATAGCACTCTTCATTAATCTACTTAATGATGGTAAAACATTAATTGGTGGATATATACCTTTATTGTATAATTGTCTATCAACGAAAATTTGACCTTCAGTAATATAACCAGTTAAATCCGGAATTGGATGTGTAATATCATCATTTGGCATGGTTAAGATTGGAATTTGAGTAATGGAACCGTTACGGCCTTCAACTCTACCAGCTCTTTCATAAATAGTGGATAAATCTGTATACATATAACCTGGGTAACCTCTTCTACCTGGAACTTCTTCTCTAGCAGCTGAAACTTCTCTTAAAGCATCAGCATAAGATGACATATCGGTTAAAATGGTTAAAACATGTCTTTCTGTTTGATAAGCTAAATATTCAGCAGTTGTTAATGCTAATCTTGGAGTAATAATTCTTTCGATAGTTGGATCGTTAGCCAAATTTAAGAATAAGGATGTTCTTTCTAAGGAACCATTTTCTTCGAAGTCTTGCTTGAAAAATCTGGCAGTTTCTAAATTAACACCCATAGCAGCAAACACAATGGAGAAATTTTCTTCATGACCATCATGGACATCCTTGGTTGGTCTAACTAAACCAGCTTGTCTACAGATTTGAGCAGCAATTTCATTGTGTGGTAAACCAGATGCAGAAAAAATTGGGATTTTTTGACCACGAGCGATGGAATTCATTGTATCAATAGTAGAAATACCGGTAGAAATCATTTCTTCTGGGTAAATACGGGCGTAAGGGTTAATTGGAGAACCATTGATATCTAAGTAATCTTCAGCAAAAACTTTTGGACCATTGTCGATTGGTCTACCGGAACCATCAAAAATTCTACCTAAAGTATCTTCAGAAACAGGAATCTTTAAATTTTCACCAGTGAATTCAACAGTAGTCTTCTTGACATCAATACCGGAAGTACCTTCAAAAACTTGGACAATAGCTCTATCACCTCTAACTTCTAAAACTTGACCTTGTCTAACAGTACCATCTGGTAAAGTTAAATTGACAATTTCATTATATCTTGGAAATTTAACTTTTTCTAAAATAACTAATGGACCATTAACACCACTAACTGTATTATAGTTTAATCTTGGTTTAATCTTGAAGCCTTCAGTAACAGCCTTTTTATTTAATTCAAATAATTCCTTATCAGATAAAGCCATTTTTTTCAAATATATATAACTGGTATTCTTTTTTTACTGCTTTAACTCTGCTGGACTACCTTCAAGTTATTGGTACAAAACAACTAACTATATTATCCAAATTAAAAACAAAAATTTAAAACAAAAATTGTTCCTAATTTGATATGATTACAATCAATTATAATACCTGAAATTATATCAATCTTTGAAATAATTAAGTTAAATTTTAGGAGATGTAATTTTAAAAGTATTAGTCGTTTTTTCTAAATTTTCGCCAAATTTCAATTTTTTGGTTGCAAATGACTATTATCATTATATACGCCGAGACCCTGTATTGAAAATATCTTTAACTATGAAGAAATGAAAAATGTATTAAGTATAATAAATATTACAAGTAAGGTTAAGATTAAGTGTTAGTTTAATTATTTTAAATTTATAAGATATGTATTTGATGTCTTGGTTTTGTAATTTAATTTGATTAGGGTGGTCTAGTTTATATCTGAAAATGGTTTATTATTATTATTATATTTTTCAGTGATAGATTGTCTTTATATTCTTTCTTAATCATCTAAGTATATTTTATTTAATGTTTTCAATAAATTATCACAATTTATAATAATAAAAGTAAATTAATAAATACTTATATATAAACATATGTTTGTATGGTTTTTCATCTGTTCATTTGTGGTTGGATATCTCAGTTCTAAAAATATATTACAAAAACAATCATTGTAAAACCGAATACAAATGTCAGAACATTCGCCAATTAGAATAGCTGTGCTAGGTGGTGACTCTACCGGCAAAACATCTTTTGTTTCTAGATTAACTGTAAATATGGTTCATGAAGCACATTATCCGACTAGAAATCAAAATAATTGGCTATTTGATTATATCCCTAATTCAAAATTGTCAAAAACTTTATTAGATTCACAAAATCATGAAAGATTGTTAATGAGAACTCCGAATTCTCAAAATATTGAACCAATTTTTAAATCACCACAAATTTCCCCATACGTTTTATTGTCACCATTAATATTTCAATCATTTATAAACGATTTTAATAACGTTAAAAATCAATATAAATCTAAATCAAATAACACCACAAGGTCTACTGATATTGTAGAGAAAGACACAAAATATTACAAATATTTAAGCGATAAAAACGATAATATATCAAATAATAAAAATAATAATATTGATTCAAATGCAAAATATTATAGTTCAGTTAAAAGTAAATATAAATACACAAAGAGAAATATAAACGCAAATAATATTGAAAGAATCAAAGAAATTGAAAATTCTGTCAAATTACCAGTAAATTATGTACCACCTAACTATACTCCAATTTTGATAGACATTATAGATACACCAGGTTTTAAACCTGAGATCGTTGTTCCATTTTTAGAAGTTTCATTATTTAGAAATTTAGGTAAAAATATTTTACAAGGTTTAGCTGATGAACCTAGAAGAGCTGTTTCTACTACTACGTTATTAGTTGCGTCAGGAGCAGCAGAGCTTAATGGTAAGGTTGATGGTTATATTTTCACTTATAGTGCTGTTCCAGAATTATCTCATAATATTAAACCACCAAACTATACAGATGACAAAAATTTCAAAAATACATCAAAAATGAGTTTTAATGATAATGATAACAAAGATCAACAAATATGGAATAGTTATTCTAAAACCTCAGATGGAGGATTTTCGTTATTAAAAATCATACGATCATCTATGTTGGATGCATGGACAGAATTTAGAAATTATCAAAAAGGATGGGAAAAGGGTAAAGAACAAGATGTTTATTCTCTTGGTTATAGTTTGAAAAATATGTGGAAAACGGATAAAGAAAGGACTGAAAAATTACAACAACTAAGAGAATTCAAAACTGAACTGCCGTCAATCGATATAGAACCGGCTTCGCCTGAATCTCCACCTCCAGTAGTGATTGTATGTACCCATCTAGACGATCCTTTGGCCAGTCCTGTTTTAATTGAATGGGGAAGAGTTTTGGCAACAAAATGGAAATGTGGTTTCGTTGCTGTTGATAATATGGATGATTGTAATGTTGATGTGGCGTTAAGCATGTTAATAAGAGATATTGTAGAAAAGGACAAAATTATTCATAAAGACATTAGTACTAAAGAGAATGACCCCGGTAGCTCTTTGATGAATTTTTTAAGTAGATAGAATTACAATCTAATTAGATTATAATAATTTAGAATTTTGAGTTTTGAATGATCTGGATTGTTTAATTTATTTAGATATCTAGATATATAGATATATATATATATATATATATATATATTAAAATGCATTTATTTATTAATAACTCTATCTCTTATGCATAGTTATACAACCATCACTATAACCAATGAAAATCCAGAAAGACCGTAGAAATGTGTTTAATCTTCTTTTGCTGCCAACTGTCTTGGCCTTCATTAAATTATTATTAAAAGAGGTATTTGTTGATGATGATGACTCATTCTCAAAGTGAGTTATTGAAGTTATTTTGTAAACTCTACTAAATTCACTTTTAATCTTTTGAATGTTACCAACAGCTGATTCATTAATCTCTAAATTACTTTTGGTTCTTAAATAGGAATCTAATATATTGCATTCTTCATCGAGTAAATATGTAATGCCACTCCAAGTTCCAATAATAATTTTATCTTTTGTTTTTTCTAGATAGCCAATTTTTTCAAAATTAGTATTGTATTTAGCGATGTTAAGTAATAAATCTTTTTTTATAATAATATTTGAATCATTATCTATTTGATAAAGTTTCATATCAATCGGAGGCTCTATAGAATTGTATTTTGGGAAAGAATGTATCCCAATATTGTTATCAACGGATGAACTGTATATTAAATCTGGGCATTTATTATTTAAATCTACTGCTAAGTTGAGCACAACATTTGGATAATGAATTTTAGATAAGTAAACAATTTCTACCACACTTTCATTTAGATTGGATGGTCGGGTTTTTACAGGTTTGCTATCTATTGGTTCCAAAATTTGATTTTCTTTTAATAGTGCCTTTTGCCCTACTTGATTCGAATTATGGACTTTAAAACCGATTACAAATCCACTTTCAAACCCAACAAAAATAATTTCATTCTGAATTGTCACAAATTTCATTACTATTCCTAATTTATCAAATTTGAACAATTCAGAATCATTAATAAAACTGGTTACAACATCATAAAAGTTCAGGTTTTTTCGTATACGTTTCAAAGAATTTAAATTATATAAGGTAAAGTCATATATATCTATACCTTCCGCATCTTGAGTATTACAGCAGAATAATCTAAAATGATTTTCTTCACTTTCAGTTAGTTTGTGTATAGCAAAATTAGAAAAATTTAGCGTATTCACTGGAACTTCGAATGCAATTTCAAAACTATAGCCAAAATCATTAGTTAATGAATTTTGTTTTTTTTCTTCAAACTTAAATATTCTTAATTTATGATCCTTTGATAATACTGCATATAGTTTCTCTGATTCGATAAACTCTACTGATACGATATGTGGGGCTTTTTCTAATTGGAAATTGAATATAGACCTTCTAGTGATTAAATCAGTGAATATAATGTTTCCTTCAATATCTGCAGATAATAATGTTGGTGATCCAAATATTTCTGTATCTTTAACAATAATTAAACATGTCACTTCGCTGGTATGTAATCTAAAAGTGTAATCAGGCAGATGAATATCCTTCATCCTCCATATAGTTCAAATATGTGAGTAATTTAACTAAAAGTTATCTCAAATTCTATGAAATTCTCAAAATTAGGAGCTCGAATGATTATTTAATAAATTGACCGTTTAGTAAAATGTAACAAAATTTAATATGAAAGCCTTTTCATTTCAAAACATTACAGAACAGCTCAACTCAAAATTTCTAAGCAACGCCTTTAAAGGTGCCAATGAAATACTATATGCAAAATCACTAAACTTTAAAAATTTGAAAATAAATTTCAAATGAATATATTACTTTAATAAATTATTTATTACATAACATTATGATTTCTTTAACATTAATTATTATATTTTATTTCTTTTAAATTATTTTCAATAGTTACAAATTAAGTAGCACCAGTAGTTATGCTCCTTTTATAAGTACCAAAATAAAACTTATTGTTTGTATTTTGTTCTAATTAGTACTGTACTTTTAAAATTTATTATCCATTCAATCATTTCTTCATCATTCAAAGCTTTAAATTCGATTCTTTCATCTGTAGTAATTAATGCAAACAAGAATTTATTGTTATCGATTTCAATGCAATCTATTACCGAGTTTAAATCAAATGATTTTTTTAATTTATTACTTTTTATTGAATAAATGTTCAAAGCTTTATTTGAGAGTTCACATTTCATGTACTTCCATTTTGTTCTATTAAATCTAGTTTTGACATGTAAATAAAGTACTGTTGAAAAAATAATATGGGGTTTACCATTAGGATCAAAAGTTTCAAAAAATGTTTTATCGGGGTCAGATTCAAATTGAGTAACTCTGTTATCTAATGCCAATAACGAATTAATTTCTTCTTCATGATTACTCTTACTCAACGTTCTATTGTCAATGGTTACAATATCATTAAATTCATCATCTTGTTCATTATCAATCACAGCTGCTTTCGTATCCTTATTTCGATTTGGTTGGACATTCTTATGATGCACATTGTTGTTATTGTTTAAGTTTTCGTCGTTAGAATTGAGTTCCTCATAGTTTATTTCGCCAAAAAATTGATCAAAAGCCATAGTCCACTTTTTTACAATAGAAGAATCATCTTTATCTAAAGTAATGAATTTGAAAGTATAAGTTTTCTCTTTAGTATATAACAATAGTATATGAGAGTTTGAATTTCCAATATCATTATATGTTACCTTATAGTTTAATATCTTTTCCTTAGGTATAACATTAACAGCTTCTCTTTCATCCTTTGTCTTATAGTAACTAAATTGATTTTTCCTCAACACACACCAATAGACATGTTCATTATAACGCAGCCATTTCAATTTTAAATGATCACTATCGCTGGAATGTTTCTTATTAGAACTTTGTCCAACATGTATATGTTTATTTAAAGCAGATTTTTTCTTTAAGTATGAACCCACCAATACTTCTTGAGGATCATATATTTCACTAACAGTGCTTTTAACTTTTTGAACATAATTAACTGTATCATTGACTGTACCAATGCTAATAGTTTTACTAGGAATTTCCCTAGTTACTGAAGATGATTTATTTCGGTGTATCATATCCTTCCTTACCTTTTTTTTTTTATGTCTTCAAGCTATATCAAAGTTTATTTCACTTTACTAATGACATAGAATCAATCTTGAGAATTTACACTCACAGCAAAAGATGCACTCATAAAAATTTTCATTCCCGAAACTGTTTTATTATTACCAAATTGATCCAACGTAAATCAACTGTTTCTTATATAATTTGTGATAAATATCCTTACTTTTCGTTACTTTTCGTTACTTTAAATTCCCTTTAAAGTTTACCCTCCCAAATAAAGCATGAAAACCTTAAAAGCTGAATTATATTTTCTAGAAAATATTTTGAGAGAAATTTGAAAATTGAAATTTTGAAAGATTTATAAAAATGATTAATTTTAAGTAACGATTAGTAATAGATTAAAAGAAGTATAACCTATCTGTTAAAGTTTAAAAAAGTATAATAAAACATTATCCAAATATATAGTCAACGTTGCTCAAATATTGGTATATATTAGCATTATATATAAAATTTGAATTTGGTTTTATCTGGAATTTTTCAATAACAACAAGGAGATTACAAAAATAGCAGAAAGCAAAACTTTTTTGTGTGAACTTTTTTAATATATTGAATCAAATTCTTTCCATAAATATAAATTTTATTATTTATTATTCTACAAAGTCATATCAGTAGTAATTTAAAAGAACTTTTTTGATATTTTGAAGAAAATAAACATAAAAGTAAATATAAAAATACAAAACCAAAATTATAATTATAGAGATTAATATATTCTAATAAAAAATGTCACAAGTATCAGCCATGCCAATAAAACAGAGAAGGGGTCCGAATTTAAACATTGTATTAACATGCCCTGAATGTAAAGTCTATCCACCAAAGGTTGTCGAAAGATTTAGTGAAGGTGATGTGGTTTGTGCTTTATGTGGGTTGGTACTATCAGATAAATTAGTTGATACAAGATCTGAATGGAGAACTTTTTCAAATGACGATCAAAATGGTGATGATCCAAGTCGTGTTGGTGAAGCTTCAAACCCATTATTAGACGGTAATAATTTATCAACAAGAATCGGTCAAGGTGAAAGTACAGATATGAGATTCACTAAAGAGTTGAATAGAGCCCAAGGTAAAAATGTTATGGATAAAAAAGATCATGAAGTTCAAGCTGCTTTTGCAAAAATTACTATGTTGTGTGATGCAGCTGAGTTGCCAAAAATTGTAAAAGATTGTGCTAAAGAAGCTTTTAAATTATGTCATGATGAAAAATCTTTAAGAGGTAAATCCTCTGAAAGTGTTATGGCTGCTTCTATTTTAATTGGTTGTAGAAGAGCTTCAGTTGCAAGAACATTCAAAGAAATTCAATCTATTATTCATGTAAAAACAAAAGAATTTGGTAAAACGTTGGCTATTATGAAAGGTATCTTAAGAGAGAAATCAGCGGATGGTTTTATTAAGATTGATACTGATAATATGAGTGGTGCCCAAAATTTGACATATATTCCAAGATTTTGTTCACATTTGGGTTTACCAATGCAAGTTACAACTTCAGCAGAATATACTGCTGCTAAATGTAAAGAAATTGAAGAAATTGCTGGTAAATCACCAATTACCATTGCAGTTGTTTCAATTTATTTGAATATTCTGTTATTCAAAATTCCAATCACAGCTGCCAGAGTAGGTCAAATTCTACAAGTTACCGAAGGTACCATTAAATCTGGTTACAAGATTCTTTATGAACATAGAGCTAAATTAGTAGATCCACAACTGATAGCAAATGGAACTGTTGTATTAGAAGACCTACCAAAAGCTGAGAAGGACAGAAATGTTAAAAAGGAGAAATAATTATATCGTATGCATTATTAAGGGAATCCCTTATATGAAACCAAGTTATATAAAGTAAATCATTTTTTTCATTTTTATAAGGAAAATTTGATGTTAAGCATCCACCTTATAAATTTAAGATGGCAAATAATAAGAACCTAGATAAGTAAATAGATAAAATACTCATACTTTGTTTTAAATATGATTTGTTTCATTATTTGCTATTTAATATACAATATAACATGTTTACTAGACAGAGTTGTCATTATGCTGTTTATACGAATTATATAAGTTAAATATTAATCATTAATATAATAATTGATTACATTTTTTTTTTATATTTTAAATTAAGTACCTTTATCATACACCACCCATACCAAATTGTCTTGCCATTTGTTGCATTTGTGGATCTTGCATCATCTTCATCATTTCATTCATGTCAGGCATTCCTCCAGCACCAAGACCAGGGAATCCACCGCCGTTACCGCCTCCAAACATATTCATCATATTTTGCATTAAACCTGGATTCTGTCTTAGTTTTTGTTGAGCCTGTTGCATCATTTGTGGAGAAATGTTTGGCATACCGCCCATACCAGGCATACCTCCCATACCACCGGCACCTTGTTGAGCAGCCTTGGTGGATTGAGCCATTCTGGCCATCATTTGTTGTTGCATTAAGATCATCTCTACTTCAAACACGGACGTACCGGAACCTCTTGCCACTCTAACCATTCTACTTGGTTGATCAATAAATAACCTACCGTCTGATGTTAATTCTTCTTGAGTCATAGAGTCCAAAACATAAATCATCTTTTTCATTTTTTTGGATGTTTCTTCTTCACCTACTTGATTCATTATATTGCTCATACCTGGGATCATTTGTGTGATATTTGATAATGGACCCATTTTCATGATTGTTTGCATTTGTTTCTTGAAATCTAATAATGTGAACTTACCTTGTTGAATATTTTCCATGGTGGCTTTTGTATCTTCTTTGTTAGAGACCGTTTGAAATTGCTCTAATAAACCTTCAATATCACCAATACCTAATAATTTTGAAACAAAAGATTTTGGAGAAAATTTTTCTAAGTCATGGATATGTTCACCAGTACCAATAAAAATGATTGGTGTCTTAGTAGCCGCAACAGCAGAAATAGCACCACCACCTCTAGCGTGACCATCCATTTTAGTTAAAATGATAGCACCAAAATCAGCAGATTCTTTGAAAGCTTTGGATTGTTGTTCAGCTGCTTGACCAATTGAAGCATCCAATACCATAATAGTTTGATTTGGTTTAACCACATTTGAAATTTCGACCATTTCCTGGAATAATGCTTCTTCTTGACGATGTCTACCTGAAGTATCGACAATGATGACTTCAAACTTTTCTTTCTTGAATTTTTCAATACCTTCACCTGCAACCTTAACAGGATTAGCTTCTGAATAAGAACCATAAAAAGGAATGTGAGCTTTGATAGCATTTTGTTTTAATTGATCGAAAGCACCGGCACGGAAAGTATCAGCACAAACCAAACCAACTTTAAACCCTCTCTTTTGATAATATACAGCTAACTTCGTACAAGAAGTTGTCTTACCGGAACCTTGTAGACCAACAAACATTATAACATTGGTCTTTTTCTTTTTTGGTTGGAAAAGGTTTTCAGTATTTTCATAATCAACTAAATTACATAATTCATCAAAAACACATTTTTGAATTAATTTTTTGGTTTGCGCACTACTTGTAGATTTTGATCCACCATTTTGTGTATTGTCCATCAATGTCGATTTAATATTACTTCTTAATTTTGATACTAATTGAATGTTTACATCTGATTCTAATAAAGCGGTACAAATAGTTTTTAACATATTATCAACTGCAGTTGCGTAATCATCTTGGGTATTCGATAAGGCACTATTAACAGCACCATTGATACGTTTACCTAAATCAGCTAAAACCATTTTTGTATTAACTTAAAATCTGTAAGCGTTGAATTTATCCCACTTAAATAACAATATCGTTTATTTTGTAACTTGGAGAATAAATAAAAAAAACATACAAGTAATAACTAAACTACGATCAAAATATAACTAAATTTCAATTATAAATGATTAAATATTATTGTTCAAATATGAACACTTGTAACTTCGACAGTAATCTTAATATTCATTAATCAACAATTTTTAAATTATTATTGTCTTCATGTTCTTTGGATATTTCAAATTTTAATTTTTTGGGAAAAAAAATACATCATAATTAACGATTGTTATATTTATTGGAAAGGGAAATGAGATAATAACATACAAGAAATGATAAAATACATTAAATTAGTTTCATTGACATGATTTATAACAATACTTTTACAAAAACGACATAAATATTAACATAATTGGATTTGAAATATTGTTCTTACTGACTAATACTGTTGACTGATTATTTTGTAATATATATGTGCATACATATAGAAAGATAGAAAAGTAAAGATATTTTGAAAAAAAAAATCTTTATTATTTATTGAGAAATAGATATTATACGTTAGATATAATGGCTGATATATGGGGTGGTAATAATCCTACAAATGGAAATTTTTTGGTTGATGATGAATCAACTTTAAATAATATTGATTTAAAAATTGCAGGTTTAAATTTAAATAAAAATGAAGATACTTTTCTGATGGAAAAAAAAACTGATCAATCTGCATTATTTGGTCTAGATTCATCTTATAACAATGATGATTCAAATTCACGTTCTCATAATATAAATGCAACTGACGATATCAATATTATTTCAAATGATGATTCATTTTTTGATTTTGATAAACTACTTAAATATCAATTTTTAGAATTCGAGGAATACGATATTCCAAAATTATTAAGTATTTTAACAAATATGCCAAATAAATACCCTCATATTACAACCTACCCAGCAGCTTTTTTATTTCAACTCATTAGATTTGCAGATCATAAAAAAAATTCACCTACTTTAGTAAAAACATTGGTTTCATTGGCATTGAATAAAATATCAGCAGCTGTAAGAAATGACAGTTCATTTTGTGTAGATGATCAACCAAACCCAAGTGATGTAGTCAATCAAAATATAGAAGATCAAAATGAAAATGTACAATCACAAGCTAATACAAGCAAAAATGCCAATTCTACTAAAAGTAGTCCTGGTGATATTGTGAATCAATCTTATTGGTTTGGTGCTGTAACCTTTTTAAATTATTATTTCTATAAAGACGAATCATTTTATAAAAGATATCCGACGGTGTTGCAAGAAGTCATCGATACTTTGCATTCGATTATGATTCAACTAATATCATCAATTAGTGCAAGATTAACTGATATATTGAATACGACCATTTTAGAATATACGACAATCCATGATGTTAAGCAAAAATTATACAAAAGTGATTGGAATTTTTTTAAAAGAAGAAGACAAGCTAAAGCTGCGCAACAAGAGTCTGAGAAGAAAAATGAAGAATCCGAATCAGTTTATTATGATCATGAAATTTTAAAGCATTTATTTCCTCCTTCGTTAGAAGAGCAAATGAAACCTTCTCCAATTAAAGTAGTTCAAATTTTTGGTGCATTAGTTTATGTTTTAGATTTGCATAAAATACATCCATTGTACCAACAACAATGTATGTCTATGGCTGTTGATTGGTTTTCCACGACATTATTCAATAGAATTATTAAAGATAGAAGTAAAAAGTCGTTATCAAGAGCCCATGCAATTCAAATTAGATTGAATTTAGATACTGTTAATACTTGGATCAAGAATAATGATTTTGTTGTTCCTAAACCAACTATGATCGATGATTTTATGTGGCAATTATTTCCTTATACCCTTATAAAAGATGTGGCTGATATCAATTTAAATTTACCAACTTTAAGAAATATTGCGACTTATAGACCAATTATAAAAGATGAGTTGAAAGGAAAAAATAAAAGTGATTGGATTTATGATACTAATAATTCATTATTTTATTATCAATCTTTTCATAGAATATCACAAATACATTTAGAACCTGTCTATCAGTTACTACAGTGGTTACAAGTTGGTAGCACATTAGATACAGAAGAAGCTTTAGATGCGACAATGGTTCTTGTGGATAGATTAACCCCAATTCAGTTACTTAAATCTATGGATCATTATAGCTATGAAGTTGATGAACATAAATTTAAATCAACATTAAGAAAAAAATTATCTAATTTAACTAAAATGCCTGGGTATAAAAATGATAAAGAGACATTGGAAAGAAACCACAGCTTTTTAGTATTACCTACAATTACGGAGTTGATTGATTCGTATAATAATGTTGAAGATAAGAGATACTTTCAACCTTTTATTCCTGATGAAATTGAAGACGAAGCATATGAAATCCATGATAGTAACTTTAAGGCACGTAGAGAAGCTGAAGAATTTGCGGAATTACATAAAGAGGATGAATACGAAGCTGACGAAGATGGATTAGATAATGAAAACAATGATGACACAGATAATGAAAAAAATAATTATCCAAATAAAAATGAAACTGAAAATGATGAGAATGATAATGGAGAAGCTTCTAGTGATGACGATTTTCACTGGGGCACCACTGAATCTGAAACGAATAAGATATCGGCCCCACCTGCAGGAAATAATACCTGGAATAATAATGAATTTGAATCGAATCCTTGGTAGGTGGTTTATTGTCTCATGAAACAATAAACTTTTTATAAAAAAATTTTCTCTTTCACGTCAACTATTTATAATGAATTATGTAACTGAATATATAATTAAAGAACGATATCACTCAAAATTCAATCTTATTTTAAATCAAAATCATGAAAATTATAGTATTGAGTATTAATTTGTTATTTTCAAATAAATTATTAGAATAAGTTTGCCCAATATTTAATTAAAACAATTCGATTGAAGACATAACATTCTTTTTTATTTCCAATCTAAATCTTGATGCATTTGTCAAACGATCTTAATGGACGCGTTTCGGTTAGCTTATCAATTGAAATTCTCAATGATAAAATCAATAACTTTTCTTTGGCCATAGCATTAAAGTAATAACAATTGGTTTCAATAGATAAAATTAGTTGATTACTTCTGTAGATAATATAAACCTTAATATATAGAAAAAACAATTAACTTGTTTTTTTTTTTTTAATTTGTGTCTAATACTGAATAGAATTAATAAACTTACTAAATAATTTTGTGGAAATTAATATCTACTCAAAAAACCTACTTTAACAATTCTCAATTTATTTGTTTACGTAATTATACAAATCTGATAACATAAATCATGTACTCACAACATCATACATTTCAAGGCAGAAAACTTACAGATCAAGAAAGAGCACGTTGCTTAGAATTTCAAGAAAACATACATTATTCACCTCGTTATTCAGACGATACACACGAATACAGACACGTAATGCTACCGAAAGCTATGCTAAAAGTCATTCCTTCAGATTATTTCAACTCAGAAACAGGTACGTTGCGTATTTTAACAGAAGATGAATGGAGAGGACTTGGTATTACACAATCTTTAGGATGGGTACATTTTGAATGTCATGCTCCTGAACCACATATTTTATTATTCAAAAGACCAATTAACTATGAAGCTGAATTAAGAGCTGCTGCTGCTGCTCAACAGGCTCAACAATCACAACAAGCTCAATAATTTTGAAGTGTTCTTAAACTTTATTTTATTTACCATTTTCACCACATATTGGAAAGCAATAAAATTTAACAGCAGCCAGATTTATTAAAAGATCTTCTGAAAAGCATTTCTATTTGATATAATCAATTTCAATATTTAATAATTTGCATGATTTTAGTATATGAACTTTAATGATTCACTTCAAAAATTTTATAATATAAGTAAAAAACAAAGCTATATTTTGTACTTTTTAGATATAAAATTTGGTTTTTATTTTATTATCTATATTGTATGTATGGTTGTGTAATATACAGTTAAGATATGAATAAATAAAAGATATTAATATTTAATATTTGATATTTAGTTTTATTTGAATTAACTATACGACAACAGTTTGTATACTCTGCAATTTAATCCTTGAATTTGATCATTTTACAAATCTGTATTAGCTACTACAGTCTCTTGTGTTGTTTCTACTTCTTCGACATCATTCTGAATTGAATTGTTAGCTAATTTATCAACATCTGACTCCCTAATGATTTCAGAATTACTTATTCCTGAAAAGCTAGGGTTTCGCATACTATTATAATCATTAGAATTGTTTGATGACAAGGACCTAGTTCTAGCGTGGTTAACGAACATGTTAGAAACGTGTGATGTTGGAGAAAGTTGCTGATTACCTTGGCTAGTTGGAGATTCTGGTAGAATATGACTGTTTATATTAGGTATTTTAGGTACAGGTCTTCTTCTGTTAGATATCATAACTGGTGATGCGGAAGGTACTTCAGAAATTTCAACTCTAGTTGGTATAGCAATTGATTTATTAGAGAATTCATGATTATCTGTTTCAGACGATTCTGAAATTTTGGAGTTTTTTGGCTGCGCCATGCTGTTGTTAGTATCTGATATGATTTTATTACTCTGTTTTAAATTTGAATCTTCAATTATTTCCGATTCTTTAATGTTATCATCACTATTATTCACAGCATCATTATACCATTTGTTGAACTTTTTGATAGAATTTTTAAAGTATTTCTTAGAATTTCCATCTTCATCCAGAGAATCTTTGGAATATATAGAGTTATCATCATTGACATTGTTATTACTTTCCAAATTTTTATTATTAAATTTACTTTTTCTATATTGAATTGCTTCTTTAATTGTTCCGACCTTTTGTAGAGTTCTTTGTTTCATATTAGCAGTTTTAGTACTTTGGGTGTCAAAAGAACTGCTAATGGAAAATGCATCATCATCAGTGGTTTCGTTTTTTGCAAAATTTGAATTATTGAATACAGACTCCTGTTTATCAGTGAGTGGAATGTCTTTGATATCTTGTTCTTGCTGTTCAGAATCGGTTGAGTCCTTGCTTTTAGACCAAATACCACCTCTATAAATTTCACCAACAGTTGGATAAAAAACCAGATCATCCATAAATGGATACACTAAAGATTCTTGAATACCATCTATTAATTTGTTTTTGATTGCATTTGTTATCACATTGTAAGATAATTTAGATGAACTAACAATTGGTTCAACTTCTAAATCTAATTTAGGATTTGACTCAAAAGAGTACCAAATTCTGTTAGAAGGAGGTGGCTTAATTATTAGAATCATAGGACCAGAAACTTCTTTTACTTTTATGGCTAATTGAATGGAAACTTCTCTTTGAGCAAATCTTGAACCTAAGTTAATTTGAACTTTTGTCGCAATATTAAGAGACATATTACCTGTATAGAGTAAATCTAATGAAATTTTTGTAGAACCATCTGGAGATAATGATACTAATTTTGGATTTGAAATTAAAGGCGCAGAATTACCTACATTAACTTTTTCAACAACTAAATCGTCTAAAAATCCTGGTTTATTTAGCTTACTCAATTTTTTGCAAACAGAATTGTAAATAGCAGTATTCAAAGAATCAGTTTGTTGTAGTGATAAGAATAAGCGACCAAGCAAAGCATTAAACCATTGAGAGTGTACTTGACCTTCTGTGGAATTCAAATTTTGAATTAACAATAATGTATCAGGTGTATTTAAATGAGCAGTATTAGCTGAAACAGATGGGTCAAGTAAAGAAGGTTGTGATAATTTTTTTGAGTTAATCTTAGAAGCATTGACTAACTGGAAATACCAATCTTCTTTATCCATGTTATTACTAAAATATAAATAATAGGTTGAAGACGCAACATTATAACGGTCCAATGTAGAGTTTACAGATGGGGAAGTTGGTATATTATCAGTTGAACTATCATTAGCATTGGTAGAAGAAATTAGATTGTTTTTATTTATAGTTTCATCATCAAATTTAATAGTATTATCATTTAAATTATATTCAACCAAAGAATCCTGAAAAATAGCAATACAAGTTCTCTTTGTAAATAAAGAAGCATCTAATGATTCGTTTTTTGGACTTCTTGGCCAAATAGTCAAGAAATTGTTTTTCAATGAAATCGCATTGACTAAATCACTATTAGCTTCATCTTTTTTATATAGAAATAAATTGCCATGTTTTAATACAGCATAAAACATATGTTTTTTCTTTAATTGTGATCTTTCTAAAATTTGTGGAGAATCTTTATTATTCAAATCAATATTTAAATTTGGAATTTCTGAGAAATGATAATAATATTTTTTTGTAACAGTAATCCAACCTTTTTTATAAACGTTAACACCTTCATCTTCTAAAATTTTACCTAATTTAAAATTTGGATCAATTTGACTCTTTGGTAACAACAAATCTTGACCACTATTATCATTTAAATTATTCTTATCATCTTTATTACTATTTTCAACTCTATTCAATCTTAATATTGTATAAATCACCAGAGGAATAAATGTTAAACCACCAAATAAATAGATGATCAAAAATTCTTTAATACCTACCATTGTTAATGGAAAATCCGATCGTAATAAATGGAAACAGATAGTCTAAAAAATTATATAACCTGCAGCCTGTAATTGTTATTGACTTATAACAATTATTAAACTAATAAATAAGTTACAATTATTAATAACTATTCAAACCTTTATTTTATATACTGTTCTTTAGTTAAAATTCCAAGCATTTTTATTTTTTCTAAACCATACGTTGTTAAGTCCCGCTGTTCTTTCTCTGTTGTGAAAGTTCAGCGGGTAAATGATGAACTGTAAAACCTCTAATATATAAACAATAAATAATAAATATGATTGTATAAATATATTCATCAAAGCTATAAAAAGTACTCTGTTCAGACAACTCAAAATAATGAATGCAGTTGTATCATCAGTTAAATCAATTTTAATTTTGAAGCATTAGATATTTTAAATCCAAAAGTGAGTACGCACAGGTTTTTGACGTTTTAACATTAATGTCATTGAAATTGATGCCTAAATTAAATTCATTTTTATGTTAGTGCTTTTGATAAAAACCAACATATAGTTGGGTCAATTGTTTGTATTAATATATTCATCATATTATATGCCTTTAAATATAACGTTGGGTTAGCTCATTGAGTTACAAATGCTTTCATTAGGCTCAATGAACATATATTACTCCGATGTAATTAAATTATTGGAATCTGTAAAAGAATGTGCTTAATCTTTTGTATTCGGGTAACTCAATACATGCATGGTTTCCCGAATCTCAGCTTGGAAAAGTTCCTTGGAAAAAGAAAAGGGTTAAAGACCAAACTAAAACTAAACTAATTCCATATATATATATGTGTGTGTTTGCGTCTATTTGGAGTTGATATTGCATTTCAAAGTATGTTAATTAATTGAGGCAAAATTCAGAATTGTGAAAAATTAACTATTGAAGAGTTTAGTATCTATATTTTTATAAATTTAAAATAAAAAAACAAAAACAACAAAAAACACAACAAGTGCTTCAAGGATGTCAACTCAATCAGGTATTTCTGCTGATAAAGTTTTATTAGACAAATTAGGTGCTAATAATGGTGAAGGTATAATTGTCATTGTTGCTAAGATTTCTGAGGATTCGACTGTTGTTGAATTTAAAACCGCACATTCTTCTATCGATGCTTTAAAAAATAGTTTAACCGAAGAACCATCATATATTTTTATTAAAAATACAAAGTCCTCAAAACCAGATCAATACAAATTTATCTCCTACGTTCCTGACGAATCTCATGTTAGATTAAAAATGTTGTATGCATCAACTAAAAATACTTTAGTTAGACAAATTGGTACTAACTCAATTGATAAACAACTTTTATTCACCGAAATTTCTGAATTTGATGATGATTTGTTTGATGATGACTTAGAATCAACACTAAAAACTTTAGTCTTATCAGAAAGTGAAAAGTCAAGTTTGATGATTAATCAACAACAAAGAGAAATGAGAATGATGCAGGGTAAAAAATTAGTTTCTCAAAATAACGGCATGGTATCTTCTTTAACTTTCAATGTGAACATAGAGGATGATAAAAGTATTGCAGATTTATTGTCAAAAGACAATGTAGTTTCTTTCAAAATTGATACTGACAAGGAAAAAGTTGAAATATTAAATACATTATCCATTTCGAGTCCAGAAGATTTGACATTAACAGTTGATCATCCTAGTTATACTTTATATAAGAATGGCGATTTGATATATTTTATTTACTGCTGTCCATCCGGTAGCAAAGTTAAAGATCGTATGTTGTATGCATCAAATAGATTAGGTTTTATTAATTATTTGAATAATAATGAAAGCATTGGATTATCAAAGACTTTAGAAATAGGAGAACCAGATGAGTTAGAAATATCACTAATATCTAATTCATCTCAAGAAGAACAAAAAGCAGAAGAAGAAAAGAAAATAGCTTCTCAAAATACTTCATCAAGATTCAACAGACCAAAAGGTCCTCAAAGAAAGAGAAAAGTATAGACAAAAATATAATAAAAGAAATTGGATTGTTTTTTATGTAAGTTTTATATGTTTTATAGAAAAGATATAACATACTTATTGACAAATGAACTTTGAAGTATAAAACTGTTTTTATAATGTATATATTTTATGAATGATACTTTTGATGCAAGGTAATAATTGTATGAATTATCGTATATACCCTAATAATGAAAGTTCTGTAAAAACCAATTTAGTAGCTTCAGAATCGTAATCAATTTCGTTAGATTTGTAAGTATAATCTGAAAATTTATAAAGTTTTCTTGACACTTTCTTATTTATCTCTGTGAAATCATCGACACTTATTGTCTTTGAATTGAAATTCACATCTTTATTCATTTCATTCAATGCTTTTCTTACGTGTAATTGAATTTTCGTTTTCACTTGCCTGATCTCTTCAAGAGAATTTTCATTTTTTAGTTTTTCATATAGTTGCTGTGTGAGGACACTATTGACATCTCGAAGTTGACCATTATATATCATTATATCATTTACGTTGTATGTTAGAATATCTTCCTCATCAGTGTTAGGTATTCTAAAATCAGTAACCAGTTTTGAACATTGAATGCAATTCTTCCATGTTTCAGGTTCTTCTGTTTCTAAAGCTAATGACCTAAGGCAGCTTTCATGATAAATAATTTTACAATCCTGGCAACATGCATTTATCCCATCATTTGAAGATCCACATAAATTACATTGTAATATTTGTCTCTGTTTATTAATACATGATTTCTTTTGACGTTGACGCATTAAGTTTGATTTATCAGCGACACTAGAAGAAGTCAAAATTTCAGAACTATCTCGTATTTGTAAATTCCTATAACATCTTTCTACTTCATCTAACTCTGTGGAATCAATCACTTGATCATCTCCATCTGAATTTTCTTCTTCTGATACATCTGTCTCTTCGTAGTCTAATCTAGTCTCACCTTCATTCAAAAGCGAGTTATCTTCTCCGCTATTAAATGATCTTAAGTTGTGTCTTGATCTGTCTAGCATTAAATTGTTATATTCTTCGATTTTATTGAAATTAAAACCAGTTTTTAATGAAATTTTCACTGGGTGAGATCCTAAATCTGGGTTTATACTAAAACAAAGTTGAGCGGTTTCGATTCTACAAGTAGGGCAGTTCAAATCACTGGCATACTGGTGCCAGGTTCTTATGCAATCAATATGAAATTTGTGGTGGCAAGGTTCTAAATCTGCAATAGAAGTCTCAATTATATCAAGACATATAGCACAGGTTATTCTTGACATTGCCTATTACTAGTTTATTTGTTTTAAACTAATATGTTTATTACTAATATGATTTGAAATTCTAGGATTTTTAAGGACATCGCTCTTATAATTAATACGATTAATAGAATTTCCGAAATTTGATAATTTATTTTAAAACCTTTTTGATTTAGATTAGATTATAAATGTAAATTTATAAGTGGTATTATGTGACTTTTACTTATCATGGATAAGAATAGATATTCATTTATTAACTACAAATATTTATATTATCATTAGGTAATAGAAGAATAACTAGTTATGTCTCGTCATCAATTTGATTTAGTGAAATGTATGAATCAGCCCGGTACTCACATAGGTTTGCTTTGTGAGAAATGTGAAGGCAAATGCCCCATCTGTGATACATATGTAAGACCAAGAAGTAAGGTAAGAATTTGTGAGCAATGTTCGTTTGGTAAAACAGGCACTAGCTGTATAATATGTGGTCTCCCCGGAAGTGCAGAAGCATCTTATTGTTGGGAATGTTGTAAATTAGAGATGGATCGAGATGGCTGCCCTAGAATTATTAATATTGGTAGCAATAAAGTTGATAAACATTTTGAAAATAAGAACTTGATAAAGAAATGAATGATTAAATTTTTATAAAAGTTGCTCTAAAAATTTATTTATTATAGAAAGAGATGGTAGGTAATTTATAGAACTAGTATGCATTTTGAAAGTTATATATATGTATGTATGTATGTATGTATGTATGTATGTATGTATATATTTATCGATATGAAAAAATAATGATCTCAAAAATATAATGGAAGTATTATTACAATTTCTTTTTTTTTGCTTCAAACAATTTATGGCTAAAAATTATTAATAGCTGGCTCATTTGAAGCGCATTTTTCAAGAACTTTTCCATTGAGTTCAGAGAAATGTTTTCCAGAATCCTCCAATTCATCTTGATTAATATTTCTTGCTATATCGATATAAACAGCATCTCTTTTGATCTCGTATAATAAAAATTCTAATTGTACAGCCAGCTGTAACAAATGATGGTGCAATTCATTACGAGTTTTTGAACTAATTGGAATAACTGGACGATAAAAGGAAAGTTTTGATTCTAATTTCTTCAGCTTTTCAATTTTCTCTTGTTTTGATTTTATTAATTTATCAATACGATCATTAACTGAAATTTCTAATAAAGACACTACAGTATTACAAATTGTTCTAAATTTAACAAAACACTTTGAAAATGTTGCAGTAACATTTATTGAGTCTATCCAACTATCTCTTTCATTTTTAGTCTGTAGCTTCCAAACAAATTTTTTTGTAGGACTTCTAATATATAACAATTTATCGGGGTCTTCTTTACATATTAATTCAATTTGATTCGATACAAAAACACTGTTGTTGTTTTCTTCTAAATCTTCTACATTTTTACTTTCATTCAGGTTTTGGAAAGTTAGCGGTCCTAATTCATCTATTGAAACCATAGCCAATAATCCGTAAGAATCAATGACAGCTTCAGAAAGAAAAGATGCACCATGCGGATATTCTATTATGTAATTTGATACACCAGTATCTTTGTCAACTACTGTTTGGGGATCAATCCATTCTAAATTATCAAAAATCAGTAGACCGTAGGATGTCAATATTCCAAATTGTTGTTTCCAAGAGACTTTGTTATGGTTACCTACTAAAGAAAATTTTTTAACGGTGGATAAATCATATAACTCACCTAAATGAATTATCTTTAAGAATAGCGAATCGTCTTTTGTTTCATTAATTATTTCATAGTTCAAATTTGCTATTAATTCAAATTGAGATCTACTTATTTTAAAATACCCACCTTTTAGCTCTGAAAAAATTGAAAAGTACTTGAAACATTGGCTAAAATTATTTCTAAAAATTGGCTTATTAATACATTGAACATCCCAAACTTTATTAACTTCATTTTCCATATTGTTATCCAATAATGAGTTATTACATATATGGTAGTAAATGTCAATATTTTCCTTTGACATGTTTGAAGTATTATTCATTAATTGTGAATTTGATTGATAGCCTAAGTAATTTGATAATGATGATGATGTGCTTCTTCCGATAGCAGGAGCTACAACTGATAACTGATCTGATGAACAAAGCAGATTATTGAGTAAAATCATTTTAGGAGAATATGAATTTAATTTTGGTACAGAGTTTGTAAGATGTAGTTCTAAGGTTGATAATTGTTTAATATTTTTCGAACCCTCCATTTTAAAATGATTTTCTTGTTCTTCAAATTCAAAATTCAATCCAACCTTACTGAAATCAAACTTTGGAGATTCTTGAGAAGTAATGTTATCATAAAAATAAGATAAAATTTCTTTTGGTATTTTATTCCCTTGTGACTCCTTATCTTCATGCACTAAGTTAATAAATTGTTGTTTTGTCATTTTATCTTTATTATTTGGGTTATAGTAGTCGGTATGCAATATCAACAGTGAAAAAACTACAAAATATACTTGAGTTTCAGATTTCCAACCAATTGAATTTGAAGCTTGGCAATGCTGTTTGTAATATATTTTACTGAAATGTTGTAAAAGTCTGTCAATTTGTTGAGTTTCCCTAGGTAATTCCAAAAATATTAATAAAACACGTAAAGCTACATCGATTGGTAAATCTGCAAAGTTAAAGGAATTTTCCAAAAAGTAATCTAGGACATTCAACTTATATTCATCATCTGTTTCTGTTAATAAAACACCAATTAATTTTTGATATGGAGATATTTTAATTAAATATGATTTGTATGTCTCATTTGCCTCTGGTGTAGGAACAGGCGGGAAATCTGATAGTGAAATATTTTTTATTGAACTAGGATCATCATTAGATGGTTGTTTCGAACCATTGAATGATGAAAACCCTTTGAAACTTACGATACTGCTAATTGTGTTGGCTAAAGAACTGCTTCTTCTTCGAGTAAGATTTGAAGTTGAGGAATTATTAGAATTAGATTTGATTATTTTTGGTCTAGGTAAGGACCCATGTGACCCTCTAGGAGAGGAGGATGTCTTATAATATTCATTTTTAGAATTAATACTTGATGTTGATGAATCATTAGTCTTAGTATTCGACATAATATTACCAGTTTGGCTTCCACTTGTCGATCTTGAATGACCAAATTTGTTATTATATGAATTAACAATTCTTGCTGTCAAGGAGGAACTAGATGAATTCTTTTTTCTGTGAAATGGAGAACTATGTCTATATTGATTTGATTCAGTTGTATCTAAAGTTCTGCTACGACCTCTTCTGGTCTTTCCGCTGATATCATTCTGATCTTCTGACCTTGTTTTAGTTAAAATATCGACATCTTTTTTTTTAGATAATAAGTCTGAATTTGAATAAACAGAGCTAGCTACAGAATTAACGGAGTCTGAGCGCACTTTTCTAATGGGTATATCAGTATTAATAGTAGTATCGTTTCTTTTAGGAAGAGTGAAAGAAGACTTTCTTGAAATTTTCTTATTTGAGTGAGCGGTCTTAATAGATGTACATGATGATTTATCTATGAATTTTTCCAATGAGTATTGGCCTGAATTTTTTCTACTATCATAATTACTTATTCTAGAATCGATTTTCATTAGATCAATCTCGCTATCTGTAACTTTTAATACTTTAGCTTGTTTTTTAACTTGTGTAATATTTTGTTCAAAACTAGTATTTTTATTTTCAAGCTCAGCTTCTGTTTCTGACTTTGAAATAATAATATCTTTTGTCGAACTAACTCCATTATATTTATATTTGTTGGTTGAAGATAACAAATTATTTGAAGATTTTTTCTTTAAATCTTGCATTGAATTTTCTTTGTTTAACATTAGATTTAAAGCATTACTACTTTTTCTTTTTGTAATTAAACTTAATTCAGGTATGCTTATTTTTTTCTTTAATGTTTGTAACTTATTCATTTTTAATTTTTTTGGATCTAAGGTTCTTTCATCATTTGAAGATAATTGAATTCTATCAACACTATGTCCATTTGAAGTTAAAGTATTTTCATAAGGATTATTTAATGCATTTATGTTATTTTCATTATCGCTGTTACGTAAAACTGCCTCAGTATTTATTTTCATACTATTATTCGATTTGGAAGACACAGTGTATTCACTACTAATTGTATGATTATCATCAATATTTTGTATATTTAGATTTTGAAAATCTTGTAAATTCAAATCTAAATTATCTTTAAAAGTATTTTTAAATTCTTCACTATCATTATTATCATTAACAGCAGCAGCAGAAGCATCATTATCATCATAATCATAATCAGATTCGACTGCAATATCATCATTTGAATTTAAGTTTTTGGATTCATTTATAGGGGCTCGCTGTTTTGTGCTTGACACTTGTCTATTTTTTGAACTTGTTAATTTACTATTTGAATTACTATTAAATAATTTCGACCTCAATCGAGATGTAAATGAAGTACTCATTTTTTATTAGTTTTGATTTAGTGTAAAAAATTTAATAAAACACATATAAAAAAAAATGCAATAAAGTTTATGGTTTTTATTATATATATGTTGTATATCAAAATGCAATAATAAAATATTAAATCAAATCTGTAGTGATTATGAGTTATTGACAATTTTAATATTTATTTATAATTAAATAATTTCAAATTATCATAATGATTAATATTGAAATATTCTTTTTATTTCTATTAATATAAACAATATTTCAGGTTCACGTTAATTTTTAATATTTTCGTAAAGTACTCTTATTCCGGAAATAATTAACATTCATAAAAAAGGAAAAGTGAAAGTAAAAGGATAGTAAAGAAAACTAGTAAGATTCGAAAGATTATTTATTATAAACATTTAATACTTATATTTTCTTCATTGAACTTATATCGAATTACAAAAATTGTTATGAAAAAGGATAAGTATTTTAGTATCAAAAAAATACTGTATTGCTATTCTGAATATTAATCAATTTACATGATAGTCTTTGTAAAGCTATAGATTGAATATTCTCAAATTAATTCAAGGACTATAATCGATCTGTTTAGAAACACATATATGATATACAATTATATAATATACTATGATTTAGTATCCTCTGGTTTAGTATATTTAAATTTTTAATAAACTTCATAATGAAAATAAAATGATATAATTGTTTATTTCAACAAATCTATTTGGTAAAAAAGAATTAAAATAATTTTCTGTTGTTCTTGACACTTCACAAAATAATCAATAATTGTATTTTATTGGATTAGTCACTTCATTAAATCACTAGCAAGTTAAATTTCTTACTTCATCTTATGTGTGAAATCTTTGGTTTCTTAGGAACATTTTTCAAAATATACTATTCTTTTTACGATTTGTTATATAAATTTTCCCTCGGTCTTTTCCTGATAAACCATAATTTAAGCGTTACACTTAATGGTGAAATTTAAATTTGAAATTTCTGTTCAGATGAGATGAGATGAATTTTTTTTTTTTTCATTGTAATGTTTTTTCACTAATAATAACTGTTACATTTATTTATTATTATTTATTTTAGTTTAAAGATTTATTTTAAAATTAATTTGTAAATTCATGTATATAGATATATTTTATATCTTAGTTTGCTTATTATAATAGAGTAAAAATTCAGCATAACAAACTTAGTTTCAAAAAGTAATATAAATACAATAAAAAAAATAATTTTGTTGATTTTAATTTAGACTGCTCATAACAAAAGAAAACAAATTCACAATGACGTCCTTAAATGAAACAGAAACTATGGATACTTTACCTTTTATAAAAGATTCTACTCCATCTAGAGAATCTTCCATGACACATATCGTTGCACCATCTATTGATGAAGTAACTGTTAATCCAGATGAACTTAGAACATTAAGAGGTCAAGGACGTTATTTTGGTATGTCCGAAGAAGATGGTGGTTTTATGGAATCTGAACCAAAATGTAATAATTGTTCCCAGAGAGGTCATTTTAAAAGAGATTGTCCTCATGTTATATGTACTTATTGTGGGTCAATGGATGATCACTATTCACAACATTGTCCAAAAGCAATTATTTGTAGCAACTGTAAAGAAAAAGGTCATTACAAATCACAATGTCCAAAGAAATGGAAAAAAGTATTCTGTACATTGTGTAACAGTAAATTACATTCAAGAGATAGATGCCCAAGTATATGGAGAGTCTATTTATTAAAAGAGATTAAAAAAAATGAAAGAAGAGTACTACCAATGCATTTAATTTTTTGTTATAACTGTGGGTTGAAAGGTCATTTTGGTGATGACTGTAATAGAAGACGTTCATCGAGAGTTCCATTAGATGACGGTAGTGCCTTTTCTGGTGATAATTTGTGCGATGAATTAAAGAAAGAATATTTCCAAAATTTAAATGATTTTAAAAGAGAAGATAGATATGATACAGATGATACAAATGATTCATTTGATTATAATGATTATGAAATCGATAATGATGCATACGAAAATAACAACCAAAGCAGTAAAAAGAGAAAAGGTAGTGACTCGAAAGATAGGCATAAAAACAAAAGGAGAAAATTTTCAAATTTTAATCCACCTCCATATCAAGAAGAAAGGAATAATAAAGGATCAAGAAGAAATGATAATTCAAAAAATTCAAATTCTAGTAACAATAGTAATAGAAATAATAGAAATAATAGAAATAATAGAAATAATGGAAATAATGGAAACAATGGATATAATGGATATAATGGATATAATGGATATAATGGAAATGATAAATATGAAAGAAATGATAGAAAGGACAGGAGGGACAGAAATGATAATAAAAACAAATCAAGTGATAACAGTCATCCTTTGACATTTCCTCGAGGCAATGATTACAATAACCGTTCCAATTCTAATATTTCAAAAGATATGGATAATGCTAGATATGGAAAATCTAAATCTAATAGATCTAAAGACTCAAGGCCACATAATTATAAATCCCATAATAGTTACAAGTTTAAAAGACATTAAATTTTATAACTATATATATTCATCAAAAATTCACGAATAGCATATTTATAACTTTTTTCTTTGCTTTATCTTTATACTTCTATTGTTAAAGTTTTTTGAAAAAGAGAGTATATATAGATTCTTTAATATTATTTGGTCAAAAAAAAATAACTTATATAATCTCAAATATATCATTGTCAACATGATATCTTATATTAAGATATATATATATATATATAAGATTAAAAATGGTCCCTAGCGGGATCGAACCGCTGATCCCCGCGTTATTAGCACGATGCCTTAACCAACTGGGCCAAGGGACCTTTAATTTCTGTTTGTTGAAGAAATATCACTTAATTAATATTTGCTATCCCAAGGTAACATGAAGTCACACTGAGTTGTGAAATTTAGATCAAATTGTTGAAAATCTCTAGAACTAGAAAGTCATTATTTTTCTAAGATAAAAATGAAATTAATCATTACAAAATTGGGAATATCACTCAAAGAACATTTTGTTGGAGATTTCTAGAAATAGGAAGTCATTATTCCATTAAAATACAAATCCAATTAATTATTTCTAAATTGAGAATATTACTTTTGGAACCTTCTAGAAGCCATTTCGACAGAAACTTAATTTATTCAAAAATGATAGTTTTCAATATGACAGACATATTTCGAAAAGGTATAAAAAGCAAGCATTTTTATCAATCAATCAGAACAAATAAGTTCTAGATTCTGTACATTAATATATATTATATAATCTTACATAAAGAGGACAAGGAATTATACTGTAATACTATAGCCTCTAATATGAATAATAAATTAAATATTAAATCAAACACTACTGCTACTAACGCAAAATATACTTCTACCATCGTCTCCGACTTCCAATACATTTTAGGAAGTTTTGACAAAAACTTCGTCCATTCCAAAATGATCAATTTCTATTAGACAGAAGTTTTTCCAAAAGATATAAATAGCAAGAATCTTTATCAAATAACCAAAAGAACTAAGTTCTAGATTTTGTACATTGGTCTCTTCTACATAAGCCTTCATAACAAGACCAAGGATTTATACTATGATATTACAACCTTCAATATCAACAATACTAACAATCAATTCAACATCATTACTAATAAAGGTAAATCTTCCTCTACTACCATTTCAAACTTTTAATAGGGATAATATTATCTGATCTTAGCTACGTCAATTTGGTATGAACTTAACAACATCTCCAATAATAACAACCAGACAGTGCGTCTCCAAGTTAAAGTCAACTAAGAAATTAGGTTATATATTGGAATAATAAAATTAATTAGCATTATTTAATATATAAATAATCAAGTTTTAACTAGACACTGATCCGATATAAGTTACAACAAGCACTTGCACTTGCACATTGAACTCTATATAATTTATTACAGGAACTTATATTAATTTCCAAAATATTAAATATTCGAATAGCCTAAAACTACAATAATTATTATTTTGAAAAATTAACACTCGATAAGTTGAAATATAACAATATAATTGGCATGATTTTTATACAAATTGTTAGCTCTTCAAAATCTTCGGTACTATAAAATGACCAATATTTGAAATTATTTTAAATACTTCAGGTTTTAAATATTAGCCTGTTTTGATTCATTAAATATAATGTTAATTTTGATTCATATCCTCGATGTATATTTATTAAAAAATTTTAACAAATTGGAGGAAAATAAGATACACTACAGTGGTTTTCACTGAGATAGAATGTTTTTACATAAATTAAATGATAATTAAAATACTTATATCAATTCTATTGAATTACGTATTTTTCTGCTGTGTCAGATCTGAAGAAAACTTACTAAAAAAATTAAGAAAATGATCATATATAGTTCCTAAAACTTATGATAAAATTGATCAGGTTTTTTAGTTATACTTAGAGTGTTTCTATCCAAATATTTTTTTCTTTAAAGTCCTTTTTAGAGTTATATAGTAAAGATTTATCCAAAATTGCTATTATATAATACAAGAGTTCTTGTTTGTCACGTGAAAATAGTAAAGATATTATCGAACTAGTTTTTATGTTTTAAAGGTTCGGTGTTAGTTATCGATGCTATAAAATATAATAATTTTCCTATGAATTTTTAAGAATGCTTTTGATAATTATTTCTGTCCATTACTATTATATTAATGAATTTTAAATTAAAAGTTTTGTTACAGATTACTAAAACAAAAATTAAACATTAACATTAGCTAATTTCAGCAAAGAACTGTTAACACTGGTACTTTTAAAGTAAAATATTAAAATGTGTTGTATTTGTTGTACTGTATCTGATTTGATTTTATACATTGTTGCCTTTTTTTTTCCACCGGTAGCTGTGCTTCTTAGATCAGGATTCTGGTCACAAGATCTATTACTTAATGTTTTACTTACAATGTTGGGATTTGTTCCTGGTATGATCCATGCATTTTATTACATTACGATAACTAGTCCTTTGAGAAATATGAGTACAGAAATTGTCTACATATATCAACAGAATTTAGATACAAATAATATAAACAGAGAGAATAACAATTTTCAACATAATTCTGATAGAGTGTATACTCATGTGGAGACTCCATTACTACAGCCTTCAAATAATGAATCAGGTGACAACAAAATTCAAGTTCAATCCCCACCCCCTTATACTGTTTAGATCATTTTTGTAATATATACTTTATTTGGGGAATATTGTTCAATATTTTGAATCTATCATTTATCAGAACTAGTTCGAAATTTAAAATCGATAATAAAATTAATAATTCTATATATGAATATAGTTTTATTAATTATAGCGGGCTATACTATTATATTGCGAAAATTGAAATTTGAACTAAATATGCAAAGGATGAGTTCATTTACCTAAAAAAATTTATATATTATTATATACATTATACATACTTTATGGTATCGCACTTTATTTTTTTTTCATATTTGTTAACGTTATTCATGTCCTCAAAATGATAAACTGGAATGAGTCAGAAATATTAATAGATCGAAAATCAAAATTCCAGGCAAGATGTTGTCCCATTAAAAATCAAAATGAAATAGATTCGTTATTAACAAGTTTATTATTAAACAATAAAGCAATTGCCAAGGCAAGCCATCCACATATGTATGCATGGAGAACTGCTGATATAGAAGAAACTCGAAATAGCAGTGCCGCCAAATGCAAAGATAAGAACAATAAAAACTCGACGAGAAAAAAAGTGAATTCCAGTAAATCACTGTTGTATAAAAATATACAACAAGGTTGTGTAGATGGTGGTGAGGCAGGAGCTGGTCAGAGATTGTTAACCTTACTAGAAAGATCGAATGTAATTAATGTATTGGTCATTGTAACGAGATGGTACGGTGGAACACCGTTAGGTTCTGCGAGATTCAGACATATTTCATCTACTGCTGTTGAAAGTTTAAAGAAAGCTAAGTTTCTTTTTTGAATAACTGGTTGTTCAAAGTTAGGTGTATATTGCACACATTACAAATAAATAGTGTATAGAAATTGTGATTTTAATGTTTTGATTAGTATAAATGCAAATATTTGATTTTTAAGCTAGTTCTATGTTAAAAATAGAAGTATGAAAATAATATCAAAGATTCAAATTTGGAAAATAAGTATTGTAAGAATATATTCATATATAGATTTGTGGATATAAGTAATTTAACTACAGGAAATTGGTTTTCATAATTTTCTCTATATATATTTGTAAGGATTTAAAATACCTTTTGGATCAAAATGCTTTTTCAAATCTTTAATCAATTTAATTTCCATTGGGCTCTTTGAATATTGGATATAATTCTTCTTTTGGAAACCAAGACCATGTTCAGCACTTACAGAACCCTTTTTGTCAGAAATATATTGATATACAAAAGGCTCCAAAGTTTTTTCAACATCTTTATTATATTCTCTCACTGCAACATTCAGATGTAAATTTCCATCACCAACATGACCATAGCCAATTGCTCCAATTACCGGTTTCCCATCGTCATTACCAACTAAACCTGCCTCGGTTAATTTTTTGTTGGTGGCTTCGACTAAAGAATATAAGTGTTGTAATGGTAAGGAAACATCGTACTTATAAACACCACCAGCAGCTTGCGAACACTCAGAAATCATTTCTCTCCATTGCCATAAGTTTTTTAATTCTGTTTCATCTTGAGCAATAACACCATCAACAACTAATTCTTCTTCCATAAGTTTTTCTAAAAATGTTTCTAATTTTTCATCATTATGTTCTTTATTTGAGCCTGAAGTTTCAATTAAAATATAAAATGGATATTCTTGTTCAAGTGGAAAAGCTATATCGCCCATATGAGGTTTGGTGATCTCTTGAGACTTAGCGTCCATAAATTCAAAAGCTGATAAAATTTCAGATAATTCTTTCTTTGCTCTTACAAATACTTTTTGAACTGTTTCGAAGTCATTTACAGCTAAATAGCTGACATTAAAAGATGTTGGTCTCGTTGGTGCTAAAATTGAAACACCCGTGATGATACCAATTGTACCTTCTGAACCAATAAACATTTGTTTCAAGTCATAACCTGTATTATCTTTTCTTAAAGAGTGCATACTACTTACAATGTCACCATTTGGCATTACAACTTCTAAACCTAAGACACTACCGTGTAAAGAACCGTATCTTAAAAGACGTAGTCCACCAGCATTTGTTGCAACAACACCACCTACATGACAAGAACCTTTGGCACCAAGATCCAATGGGAAAATATAACCATGTTCTGCCAAGAAATTATCAGCATTTTCTAGAATGACACCTGCATCACATTTAAAGATACCTGAAACTTCGTCAAATTCTCTAATTTTATTTAAATTATTCATAGATAAGACAATTTCATCAAAAACAGGTACAGAACCACCTACTAATCCAGTATTACCACCTTGTGGTACAACTGCAATTTCATTCTCATTACAATATTTCATAATTTTTGAAACACTTTCGACAGTTTTTGGTTTTAAAACTAATTTTGATTGGCCTCTATATTTTCTCATAAAATCTTCATTAAAAGAGTCCAAAGGATCTTCATTTGTAGCAATCAAAATTTCGGAAGGGGATAAAAATGATTTAAAATAGTTAATGTCTTCATTGGTAATATTTTTATAAATTGGATTACGTTTAACGTTTGGATAAATATCAGCAGTTAATCTTTGAGAATTCTTTGTGGAATTGTAACGTTGCATATTCAATCCACCAACAGGGGCTTTATTCAAAACGTTAAAATTTATATTATAACTTTTTAAATAATTAGCTTTCCCAGTTAATGTTGAAAATTTTTTTGAATCTTTTAAACATTGTTTAGTTAACAATTGATGGGATTTTGTTGTTGATTTAATTAAACTTGATCTAATCATGACTCCAGATTTATTAATTTATTTCTTATTAATTTGATTAAGTTTTATAATTTTTTAATTTTAATTTAAAATAATATTATTTATTAAAGGGTCTTATAAAAATAAGTTTTGGCATGATTCATTTTATAATCAGAATTATTATGTTTTCTTCTTTTCATTTCATTTGCATTAAATTTTCCAAGCGGTTCTCTTAAATCCCGCTTAGTAAATATGTACCTATTTTCAATTCAGATTGTCATCTAAAAACCAAAAGTTGACACATTTTAATTGAATAAAACTTTATAAAATTTCAATTAAAGAGATATTATTAAGATCTGATAATTTTATGTTCAAATATAAACTCAATTGATGAAAGGATATAATGCTTTCTATCATTACTATGTAATAAATAATAAAATAATAACTATCTTTAGTCAGATACGATTGAAATTCTTGAATTTTTTGATATTAGTATTAAAATACCTCTATAGTGATAGCTCTAATATAATGTAAAAGGAAAATTTTAATTAAATTTACCAATATATGATAATATTTATATTTATATTTATTTAACATTTATTAGGTTTGGATGTGGCGTAAGAGAAGACAAGTAATCTAAAAGTTAAACATTAATTCAAAGAACAAAACATTAAAAAAAAAAAACACAACTTCTTTTCCAAAAAATGAGTAAATTGTAAAGGATTACGAAAATTACTTAAACTCGACCACTCTAATTGATTAACTGTAATCAATTTAAATATGAATTAAACAATAGCAATTGGAAACTATCATTATTTAAAGATAATGAAACAAATCATAATCCTTTTATTTTCTTTTTACTTTTTCTTTCATTAAACAATACTACTCTATTAAAAATAAATCAATTAATGTATTTGTGTCTTATTATTGATCTCATCTTGTTAATATCTTGTTAATATCCTGTTGAATTCTTGTTTATATTCTCATAATTAACATGTATTATAAAACATTTACCCTCCTTTGTTCCCAAATCCACGGATTAACACTGTAATAAGTCCCCTTAATTTTTTTTAAATTGCGAAAAGCTGCATCAAGCTCAAATTTTTCTAACCCAAAGAACATTTACAGAACATTACTGAGTAATCTACAGAAATATATAAATTAAAAAGTTACATTCTCATCTATTATTTTACCTTATAACACACAAGCATATCTATTTACCTAGCTATCTATATATAGAGAGAAATAAATTATAGATATATAATAGCGCTAATCAATTGTTATTAAAAAATGTCCACGAAAGCTGCTCACGATGCTTCATGTATCTTTTGTAAAATCATTAAAGGTATGAATTTTATTAATATATTATTTAATTGTTTTCCATTTAAAATTTTGAATTACTAACCTCTGAATTTTTTATTTTTTATTACAGGTGAAATTCCATCTTTTAAATTGATTGAAACTGAATATACTTATTCATTTTTAGATATTCAACCAACCTCCAAAGGTCATACTTTAATTATTCCAAAATATCATGGCGGCAAATTACATAATATACCAGATGAATATTTAACTGATATTTTACCAATTACCAAAAAATTAACGAAATTATTAGGAATTGATAAAGATGGATCTGACGGATTCGGTTATAATATTTTACAAAATAACGGTAGATTAGCTCATCAAGAAGTTGATCATGTTCATTTTCATTTGATACCTAAATTCGACAAAGAAACAGGTTTAATTGTTGGTTGGCCAGCTGAAGAAACTGATTTTGAGAAATTAGGTAAGTATCATAAAGAGCTATTGAAGAAATTAGAAACTTCAGAATAAACATGCAACTGAACCCAAGACACATGTGTTAATATGTTATTATGTTAGAATATTAATATATATATATATATATACATGTATAATGAAATTAAATTTACTCTAGTATAAGTTATAGTCCCTATAATTGCATAAATTATTTATTAATTGTTGCTTATATCAGTGTTCACCATCGTTTAATTCCTCTTTCATTGCATACATATATTGGCTTGTTCTCATTGCCTTGCTTGGATATGTATTGGATAAATTTGGTAGCGCCATCATTTTATAGCGTGGTCTAGTCTTCCTTCCCCTTTTCTCTGCTATTATAAAATATTTTTGCCGTACCAAGAAAGCACTGCAGAACTTTCTGCATTTTTTTCATGAATTGCCATGTTTCTCTTTGGTTTTCTGTGTCCAAAAATAAAAATTACTACGTGCTAGTTACTGGGCGAGAGTACACATATATTGTATATTATGGTGATACTAATTTCCTAAAGTAATGATAATGGTAGTTGAAAATTAAGAGATAATAACGGGTGGCAAATTCAATAATTTATAGAGAAATAAAGATTTAATTTAAGATTAAAAAAGAATAAAGGATTAATTTTATTATTTTATTCTTTTATCATTTTGTTATTTGAGTAACATAAACAAAAAATATCAATAAGGAATTTATATCATTTTTTTCTTTTAATAGACTGTTATATCCTGTTTTCATTTTATTCGTTGTTTAAAACATAAATAAATAGAAAGAGAGTAAGAGCACATCTAAGTTATTATTAGCAAGAGAATAAAAGAAAGAAAAATTTAAATTACTAATTAATTAAACCAAATAAAAAATGGGTGAAGAAAAGAAACCGCTATTAGATGCTTCAGGAGCTGAGCATCAAGATGAAGATAGAACAGCTACTGCCATCTTGAGATCAAAGAAGAAAGATAACGCTTTGTTAGTTGATGATGCTGTCAATGACGATAATTCTGTTATTGCCATTAATTCAAATACTATGGACAAATTAGAATTATTCAGAGGTGATACCGTTTTAGTAAAAGGTAAGAAAAGAAAAGATACCGTTTTAATTGTTTTAATTGATGATGATTTAGAAGATGGTATGTGTAGAGTAAATCGTATTGTTAGAAATAATTTAAGAATTAGATTAGGTGATTTAGTTACCATTCACCCATGTCCTGATATCAAATACGCTACAAGAATCTCTGTTTTACCAATTGCTGATACTATTGAAGGTATTACTGGTAATTTATTCGATGTTTTCTTGAAACCTTATTTTGTAGAAGCTTATAGACCAGTAAGAAAAGGCGATCATTTTGTTGTAAGAGGTGGTATGAGACAAGTTGAATTTAAAGTCGTTGATGTTGAACCTGATGAATTTGCCGTTGTCGCACAAGATACCGTTATCCACTGGGAAGGTGAACCAATCAATAGAGAAGATGAAGAAAATAATATGAATGAAGTCGGTTACGATGATATTGGTGGTTGTAGAAAACAAATGGCACAGATTAGAGAAATGGTTGAATTGCCATTAAGACATCCTCAATTATTTAAAGCAGTTGGTATTAAACCACCAAGAGGTGTCTTAATGTATGGTCCACCAGGTACTGGTAAAACTTTAATGGCAAGAGCCGTTGCTAATGAAACTGGTGCCTTCTTCTTTTTAATTAATGGTCCAGAAGTTATGTCTAAAATGGCTGGTGAATCTGAATCCAATTTGAGAAAAGCTTTTGAAGAAGCTGAAAAGAATGCCCCTGCTATTATTTTCATCGATGAAATTGATTCTATTGCTCCAAAAAGAGACAAGACTAATGGTGAAGTTGAAAGAAGAGTTGTTTCTCAATTGTTAACTTTAATGGACGGTATGAAAGCTAGATCTAATGTTGTCGTTATTGCCGCTACAAACAGACCAAATTCTATTGATCCTGCTTTAAGAAGATTCGGTAGATTTGATCGTGAAGTTGATATTGGTATTCCAGATGCTACCGGTAGATTAGAAGTTTTACGTATTCATACTAAAAATATGAAATTAGCTGAAGACGTCGATTTAGAAACTTTAGCCGCTGAAACTCACGGTTACGTTGGTGCTGATATTGCCTCTTTATGTTCTGAAGCAGCTATGCAACAAATTCGTGAAAAGATGGACTTAATAGATTTAGATGAAGAAGAAATAGATGCTGAAGTCTTAGATTCCTTAGGTGTCACCATGGATAACTTCAGATTCGCTTTAGGTAACTCTAACCCATCTGCCTTACGTGAAACTGTTGTTGAAAGTGTTAATGTTACTTGGGATGATATTGGTGGTTTAGATGATATTAAGAGAGAATTAAGAGAAACTGTCGAATACCCAGTCTTACATCCAGATCAATATACTAAGTTTGGTCTATCACCATCTAAAGGTGTTTTGTTCTACGGTCCACCAGGTACTGGTAAAACTTTATTAGCCAAAGCTGTTGCCACTGAAGTTTCTGCTAACTTCATTTCTGTTAAAGGTCCAGAACTATTAAGTATGTGGTATGGTGAATCCGAATCCAATATTCGTGATATTTTTGACAAGGCTAGAGCTGCTGCCCCAACTGTTGTTTTCTTAGATGAATTAGATTCTATTGCTAAAGCTAGAGGTAATTCTCAAGATAACGTCGGTGACAGGGTTGTCAACCAATTATTAACTGAAATGGATGGTATGAATGCTAAGAAAAATGTTTTCGTTATCGGTGCTACTAATAGACCAGATCAAATTGATCCTGCAATTTTAAGACCAGGTAGATTAGATCAATTGATCTATGTTCCACTACCTGACGAAGTAGGTAGATTATCTATCTTACAAGCTCAATTAAGAAAATCTCCATTAGAACCAGGCTTAGATTTAGCTGCTATCGCCAAGGCTGCTCAAGGCTTCTCTGGTGCCGATTTATCATATATTGCCCAAAGAGCAGCTAAGTTTGCCATCAAGGACTCCATTGAAGCGCATAGAATTGCCGAATCTAAGAAGGTAAAATCTGAAGAAGATGTTGAAATGTCTGATGTTAAGCAAGAAACTGAAGAAGAAGTCGATCCAGTTCCATATATCACTAAAGAACATTTTGCCGAAGCTATGAAGACCGCTAAACGTTCTGTCTCTGATGCTGAATTACGTCGTTATGAAGCCTACTCACAACAAATGAAGGCTTCAAGAGGTCAATTCAGTAATTTCAATTTTGGTGACTCTGCCTTAGGTGCAAGTGGTGATGCTAATAATGGTAGTAGCGGTAACTCCGGTGCTAATTTCAATTCTGGAGCTGCTGAAGAAGATGATGACTTGTACAGTTAGTTTAAAGTTAATATAGGTATATATAGGAATTTTAGTTGTTCAATTTAACTACATATAAATAATAATAAAAAAATTAAGTTATAAATTTTAATTGAAAATTCATTTATAAAAAGACATAAAAAGCAAATAAAAAAGGCCAATAATAATAATTCAGTCGATTGTATTCGAATATTAAATATATTCAATTATAAATATAATTATAAAACTTATAAAATATATATAATTTATGCATATAATTATTAAATGTGTCATTTTTATCTGATAATCAACTATTCAATAGCTGTTTTTAAAAGAAAGAATGTAATGCTGTAGATCTCCTGATGGTGACCTTATTTATTTGTTCAATGTGCTTTGGATTGGCTTCATCAATGAATTCAATAGTATTGTTACAGATGCTATCCTCGTCGGTCAAATTGCTTGAATCACTTGATGGTGAACGTGGCTTATCTAATGAAGATGGGAAAGATGCTAATGATGGTAAAGAATATTCCGAATTTGAATGGGATAATGAAGAAGATTTAGTTTCTTCAATACTAATGTTGTTGTGTTCGTCAATAATTGAAATTTCTTTTTGAAGACCAATGGATGATGAGTTTGCTGATGGAATAGACATTAATAAAGAGTTTTGTCTTTGCTTCATTGACAATTCTTGTTTAATTGGTTCTAAAAAATATGATAATGAAGTATATAATTCTTCTGAAGTAATTCGAACATTCCAATCAAAGTAATCAAGTAGTTCTCTTTCAATAGTATTAACTTCACGTAAGTGAATAAAATTTTCTGTATATTTTGCCCAATGTTTATTTAATGGAGACGAATCATTTAAAGATTTTGCTGATAGAATTAAACAACCTAAAAAGATTCTATGTCTTGTTGATTCAATACCATAAACATTTGATGGAATGATTTTTTTCAATCTACCTAATAAGACAGTTGTTGCCATTAAAGTCGGAGTTTGAACATTTGATTTAATGCAGATATTTTTAATGAATTTTGTTAATGATGGAGGAGGTAATGCGATAGAAACCATACTGTTACTATTTTTAACTTGAATAATGGATTCAGTTAGTTCACAAATGTATTGAATCATTTCTTTATTGATGGAAGTTTTATTGAATTTTAGTAGGGCTTCGTAATCTGACATCTTGAATTTATATAAAAAACTTTTTCTATTTTTTTTTTATTTTAATTATCTCTTGAAACAAAAATATGATGTCAATATTGATTCTTATTTTCGTTATACTGTTTTTTTGAAAGTATGAACAAAAATCTAAATCAAAAAATGAAATGAATGGATTAAAATGCAGGAATAATAGTAAATTAGCTTGGTGTACTCGAATATAAGTGATTCCTTATTTACTTACTGTTGTATATATACATATATACATATAGAACAATATAAATATATAAATATTATAAAAGGAATAATTATTTAAGGTATCGAACGACTTAATCCTTCAGAAACAATTAAATAATGAGTTATTTAAATAATAATGGATTATTTTCAACAAAGATTAAAGAAAAGAAAACAAAATTGGAATGGCAAAGCAACTGAATTACGCTGTTGACCTATTATTGTCTGTTACTTAATGTTTAGAATGATTCAAAATTTGTTTGAAACAAATTTATCATCCTAAATTAAGAAGGTGAGTTACACTATAATTTTTCAAAACTAATAAGATTAACTAATCAGTCTCTATCAATAATTATAGCTTATTTTGGATCAAAGCTACGAAATATTCTACTAATAATTTTACCAATATTGGATAACATATTAAGACATCAATTTTTTTTAACGTTATACTAAATCCTAATTTAATCTGAAGACGTGGAAATAAAAAAAGAAACTGCAAAAATTACAAACCAGCAAGAGAAAGTACACTAGAGACAGCCATGAAAAGAAAATAATACAAAAATCTGGATCAGCCAGCCTCAAAACATAAATAAAACCTGCCATACTATTTTTAGATTCGTGTTTGAAGTCTCGAGACCTTGATGCAATTAAAGTCACGGCTCAGAAAAGCTAGTGGGAGAATTGACGAAAAAAGTAAAATAGAAGAAATGTAATTTGTTTTACAATTCCTACAGAGATTATACTGTAATAGAGAAAAATTAATAAACCAAAAACAAGTTACTTTCTTAAACTTATCTAGTTGCTTCAGTGAAACAGTGGTACTGCTATTTTTGAATATATCAGTGAATTTCCTAAACAAGTAATCTGCTGTCGATTTTTTCCATGTAAAAATTTACAGAACTATTAACTGTTTTAGGAAATCCACTCTTCCTTAATTGGGTATTCACGCACTATTATAAAAAAAAAAATTGGTTTTTACTCTCTACGGAATAATAACGCGAAAAGTTTTTTACTTATTTGGTTTATTTTTATTTCGTAGATTCGCTAGCAGATTTTCCCGTTTGCTCTCTACTAGATTTTGCTCATAATATTAGTTCTAAACCAGCCTTCTTTTTTCTTTTACATACTTAAATGTTTTTCTAATGTTATACATTTTTCTTATACATTTGGCAAACACTATTTATCCTAGGCTACACATCGAAATTTTTCACCAAGACAGTTGCTGTATTTTCCACACCTGCACTCTTCTAATGTTCAACTATTTAGAATTGATGATTGTATTTTTTCTATTTTGTTTACCGACGTTTGTTGAACAACGATGTCATTGGTGCCAACAATCTGTCATTTCAAGTAACGTTCCTTCTATTTATGGTGTAATGATTTTAAAACAAGTGGCTTGACTGAATAAATCTTGGTAGTTGATTAAATAGAATATGATTATATATATGCAATCCAGTAGTCCTTTTCGCTGCCCTAAGAAATTTAAATCGATGCATTTTGATAAGAACAAGTAAGCATTTATTGTTTGATTTTGAATTTGAAACTTTAAAATTTAATAGTGAATTCAGTTGAAGCCAATTTTAAGATGTCACTACATAATTTGAAGATGCTCAGAACGGTAATTTAACGACACTATCTTATAATACAAAGCACCAATGATTAAAACCTTTTCATTTTTCCAAATAATTATGTTTATAACCATATTTCAATTATAAAAAATCAAATGAATATACTTAATATTAAAGTATACATAGGTTTTAATTATTGATATACAGTACATATTAAACCTAAAAGAAATATTAAAACACTCCATATTGTCATGAATACAAATACAAATAAATCTTTTTCACCTAATTGCTTCCAAAAATTCGATAACTTTTTAATAATTTTAATTATTCTAGGTGCACCTGAATCATAATCCTCATGTATATAAAAAGTAGAATCAGAATGCATATTATTGTCATGTAAATCATTTTGCATCATACCCATTCTAATATTATTAATATCATCAGGTCTGCTTGTATCTCCGTTAAATCTGCTTTCATTATTCAAGTTCGAATCATTCATATTTCTACTATTGTTTTCTCCATTTTTTCTATACATATTCAATATTGAATAAGAGCGTGGATTGCGATTATAATTGTCTTGATTCGAAAAATTATTATAATCTTGGAACAAATTATTTCTCATAAATATATTCATATTATCATCAAAATTTTCGTAAGCTTCATCATCCGAATAGTCTGAATTTTTGTCGCCGAAAAATTCGTAATCTTTCCAGTAATATAATGTTATGCTTAATATTAGATTCGTCAGTATCAAAGGTAAAACGATTACTAATAAAAAAACCCAAATGCTTCTTTTCCCAAAGTAATTTACAGCTTTTGTAAATAATCTTTCATGACCCCTAACATAAATAAAATAAATAGACAGAATCAAACATTGACCTATTAATAACATGATGTTGTTGAGTATCACTAAACTCATTACCGCTAGTTGTTGTATTAATTGATTCGAGGATTCTATCCCATTAAAATAATATATTTTCTCAATATCTTGTGATTCGCTCAAACTAAAAGACACATCATTAGATGCGTTACCTTGACTATTTAGTTTATTCTTCCTTTGTTCGTTTAACTTTTTTTTACCTGCTTTAGTCGTTAAAATCATTGAATTGTCATACGGATCAACTAAAAGTATTTTTTTATCCCCATCTATATCCTTATTAACAATTACTTTTTTATCACTTGTTTTATCATTTGAATTTCTTGTATTTGATTCTGTGCTTCTATATGTGCTACTTTCTTTACTATTCAAAGGTGAGTAAACGTTATTTGATAGTGTTGAATAATTATTCCTAACTTTAACACACTGTGAAAGTGTAATATTTTCTCTGTTGTTCGGTGTCACCCATTGATTCTTAAAACTTTCATTGCTTGAATTACCAACACCCTCTAAAATATTTCTATAGAAATCATCATCATTTTTTTCCTCAAATATTTCTTCAAACAAAAATATGTTTGCGAAAATTGAAATTAAAAATTCTCCCAAACTCCAAGCAATTCCAAATAAATATGATTGTCTTGGAATTATATGCCATTCTGAAGAAGCATAGTCTTCATCATCAAAAGTCGATTTAGAAACATCTTGGGTTTGAGGATAAGCTAAACTTATAATCAGTAAAAACATATATATATCATTCAATGGGAAATCAGAAATGAAATTTGTTATGATATTTATATCTTTAATATTAAATAAAATTTTTTTTAAAAAATAAAATAGAAATGGTGAAAATATTCCTATTAATAAAGTTCTAAAATAATCTTGTGAATTAGGATTAAACATATTAGGATCATTATAATAATGCGTAATCAGAAAAAAAGATGTTAGGTATGCTAATAAATATATCAATAAAGATATAAATGCAGATATTATTACAACTAATGGTTTATTAGAACTAAATAAAGGCATATAGTATTGAGCTGAATGCCATATTCGAGTCATGATCTTTAAAAATGTTCTTTCAATTAGCTCTATCCTTAAATGTTAAATGCTTAAAAGTTATCGTTTTATACTTAAATACTTCCTTTAATTTTATAGAGCTTTACTAATTATTTTATAGATTAGTTAAAACAAAGTCTTATATTTTAATTTATTATTTAATTTATTATTTAATTTATTATTTAATTTATAAATATATCATCTTGTTATATTTTTATAGACATCTCATCAATTAATTAATTAATTCCTTTTTTGGGACCTCAAATTATTTCCAAGTATCCTAATGTCACGTGCAAATGTATTAATTTCAAAAACAGAAAAAGTTACAATGTCAGTCGTAAGTCCTAGATATTGAAATTGTGACGGATTGCAAGAAAGCAAGTGAAGATTAATTATCAAAAATAACATCTACTATTAGGAATTGGTATGCATGTATTAAAATCTATAGAATAAAGTTACATATTGATAGAAATCAAACATATATTTTATATATAAAAGTGAAAAAAGAAATTATATATAAATATATTCAACATTGAATGAATTTTCTATTGTTGGTCCGTTATTAAATTGTATGAAGTTATTATTAGTTATTATGTTAGTTACAATTGCTTCAATGTTACAATCAACTTTGATTAGTTAATATTAAATGTGTATTATTATGATTACTATTATTACTATGGCTCTAATGGATGTACTTTTTTTAGAACTTAAAATAATATGATATTAAATGTGTTTTGGTGTTAATTTCGTTAATTATTATTGGATTAATGCTAGTAAAGAGTGTGATTATGAATGTCTGATAAATTTGAATCAACTTAAAATTTTGTTTTTTTCAAATGAAACACTCTAATATATTCATTTTTTACTGGATTATCACTTGTTCTTCTCATTCTTGGATGAGGTTTATTTGCTTCAATTAATTGTAAAAAATTGGATGAATTATTATTTGTTGAATTTTTACTAACTATTTCAGAATCTTCTAATTCACTTGGTGAATTCATTATAATTATGTTACATGGATTTTTATAATGATCTATGATTTTTTCATTTACTAATTTATTTTCCAATTTATGATTAAATTTCTTAGTGTTGTAATAATTGTTATAATTAAATTTAATTGTCTTTGGTGATTTATTAACCAATAAATTATCATTTAGTGATAATATATGTTTTTTGGCGGTAGTTTTCAAGTTTTCGATATTATTGTAATTGTTAATATTTGATTTTTGATTTTCTCTAGATCCCAGATCATCTTCTCCTTCACTTTTCTTTTTATCATTCTCTTCATTTTTGCCTTCAGTTTCAATTTTTCTTTTTACCAATTTTGAGGATATTTTTGGTGGACTTCTTAAACGTTGTATATTCCCTGAATTTGAATTAAAATTATCATTGAAATTATTATTGAAATCATCATTAAAATTATCTTTAATTGAACTAAAATCATTTTTAAATTCAGTTTCCTTTTTTAATGACGCCAACTGCGATTGTAAAGTCCAATGAGAAATTGCACTCAAAGATCTACTTAATAAATTAATTATATTATCGACATCTAACTCTTTTTCATTTTTATCAGAACTTGCTCTATAACTTTTCAAGTCTCTTACAGTCTTTAATAAATCAATTTCCAATTTCCTTGTATCTTTCAAAGAAGGTTTTTGATAACATTTCTCAATATCTTTATCTTTATTATTATTTAATAAATCATTTGATTCAAAATTATCTTTAATATTGGCTTTGTCACTAAAACAATTGGTATTAATTAAAATTTTTTCTGGTTCTTCAGGCGTCGCTAAATGATAATTTAACAATTTTCTTCTTTTATACCTTCTTATCAAATTATTATCTAAATTTGTGTTGTTATTCTCTTGACTCTCGGAGTTCATCATATCACACTATACTTATTTTCTTTTAATTATTTATAAAATTTGACTTTAGCTCGTGTATGTTCTGGTAAAATGATATTAAATGAGCACAATAATTATACTCATCTAAAAAATACAGTATACCCCGCAGAATATTAAAAAAATTGTTTATAGTTATTAGTTATGGTAATTAATTTAATTAATCTAATTCTTTCTTATCTTTATTTCTTTAGAAGAAAAAGAGTTCAAGTAATGACAAATAAAAAAAGAGAAATTAGATAAAAGTTTATAATTTCAAAATTATTATATAGAATCTATTTTTATATAACGTACACGAAAGGTTGAAAAAAAGACTTTATGTTATTATTTTATATTATTTTATTCAAAGAAAAATATTTCAAAATATTAGATGTTTTAAATATAAAAATAAGTCTTTAATTATAATTATAACATTTATTTAATATCATTGTTATTATTTACTAATAGTAACAAAAATATTAAAAATAATAAAAATAATAAAAATAATAAAAATAATAAAAATAATAAAAATATCAAAAATATTAAAAATAGTTAAAAAACCGAATAAAAAGTTTATTTACTATTTAAAATATTTTTAAAAAAGAAAAGACACAAACCAGAGAGAAAAGGCAAGACAAGTGTTTGAGGAAATGAAAAAAGAAAAAAACAAAAAACAAAAACACATACACCTACCTTTATATCTAAGAGGGGATGATTGAAAAAAGTTTAAAGGGAGTAAAAAGTTTAAAAATCCAGAAGATAAAAAATAAAAAATAAAAAATATAAAATAAAAAAAACATGCAAAACACAGACAAATAGACACACGCCTAAAAAGAACATAATGTGAGGAAAAATACCATAAGAACAAGACGTACAATTTAAGTAATAAATAACATTATAAACTCAACGAAGTTTTCCTGTACAAAATATCAAAATAATCAAAAGCTATCAATTAATTGAAAAAAAGCGTACAATAAATCAGCTTAATTCTCTTTGATATTGAGGCTAATCTTATGCTAATAATTTTATTATTCTCTTTTCGGCGAAAACCGTCGTGGAATTGAAGTGCTTTTTATGGAGTTATAGAAACGCTGCACTATCATTGCTATGATGTATTGTTATCACATTAGTATCGATTCCTATTTAGGAAATAGAAAAATCTTTTTATTGAAATTATGAAATAAAAAATAGATGCAAGGAAGTACTTTCACGGAGAAGAAACATCCTAACATATTTAGCAAGAAACAATTCTTTTGTGCAAACACTTACTGTCTCTTTTTTTTTAAATAAAGAAAAAGCAAAAACAAAGATTTCTCACAGCAAAAAATAAACAAAAATTAAAACCGTGCTATTTTTCTATTTTTATTCGTCCAAATTTGTCCGTGAATTTTCTTGTTCACGTAATTAATTGATTGCAAATGTTTATTTCATTATTGTCAAATATGTTTATAAGTAACCGTTTTGAGTTATTTATTTGTATGTAATTGAGGTCATTTTATATTACGATACAATATTTTCACACACACTCTCTCTTGCAAAAATGTTTCTTAACAGATGGGAAATTCATGACCAAAAAATGGTGATAAAGATACTAATAATTAATTCGACTTTTTGGATTTTACTGCGACTAAACTGGTGTTTTTTTGCTCTCCGTATTTTGATAATGAAAAGTAAATAATTATATTTCCGACAATTATTATTTTTTTATTTTGTTTTATTTTTTTAAGAGATGTGCGTTTACTTTAGTAACCAATTTTTAATGGGCTATCGTTAGGATGTCATACATTTATTATGTTTTTTTTCGATTTATCTCATATGGTGATGGCATTACTCAGTTTTAGTGGTGTTTGGTTCTCAAATCTAAAATTTTTTATGCATATACAAATATGTTCATTTCTGTTTTCATTTTGTTAAATATTATTGGTATACTCACGGCAATACTATTATCCAATTTTAACAACTAATAAACTAATACATTTAGATATGAAAAACTCTCAGTTCAATTTGTTTCTCTAGAGATATTAATGCACTTCATTGTATTAATTTGTACCGATTAGCATTTATTCCATTGAGTATCCTCAGTTATCTCTAAGAAACCCGAAGAGTCCAAGCATCCTTTTTGTTATTTCTTTTTTTCTTCTAATTTTTTTCACACAGTAAACCGTCTGACAAAGCAAAAACAATAAAGTAATTTTTAAAAATACTAGATTAGTCCATACTTACGAATAACGTTATTTACACAAACGAATCTATTGTAAAAACAAACAAACTTTGTTCTTGTCTTTTCTAATTAAACAATTTCTGCAATTGGACGTGAAAACCATTGTCTTTTTTCTTTTTTCACCACTGAATTTATTTTGAAAAAGGAAGCAAATAATTGTAAACCAATTTACAAAATACTTACAACATCTATGATGTAATTAGTGTTTTTCTCAATATTTGCTAATAAAAATAAATTAAAACAGTTCGCAGCTTTTTCTTTTCTCTCTCTTTTGAAGCTAATAGTGGATGTTAAAATTAATTGTCCTATACTAATTCATTCAATACCAATATTTGAACTGTTTGATTTGAATAAACAATCGGTTTTTGAATTGTAAGTAATAAACTGACCGATCATTACAAAAAAAAGTAAAATTAAACCAAACGTGATATCAACCTTATTAATATTGTGTGTTTTCTTAATTACCTTGATTGATTGACTGATTGATTGATTGATTGATTGATTCAATTCAATTCAATTGCATATATCTTATTTTATTGATCTTAGATACAATTTTCTTAAGCATATGGTGCTATTGCTTATAGATAAAAAACAGCCGTGCTTTAACATTTCAACTAACCGCTTAAATCAAATCATTTGACCTTTTATCTTGTAAATTGAAAAGTTACTATACATTTATACAAAAATTGATTGAAATCTTACTTTAATAGGAGATAAAAATAAAATTAACAATTTAATGTATCAAAATAATCAAAAGAATAAATCCTTATTAGATAAAATAAATTATATTTTAATCATAAATGAAATAGTTAGGATAACTATGTCTTTTTTTGAAATTAAAACCTCTCTCTATATATATGCAATTATACAAATTTAAAATTTCTAAAATGATTACAACCAAATCGAACTGAGAAGAATGACCATTAACTCCGCTAACATCAGCTGCAATCATCAATTTTAAAATAAATTATATTTATAAATAAATATTTTGATGTCGTAATCGATATTGCAATAGATAATGCAATTGATACCGATAGGGCTAGAAAACTCTTTTTTGTTAAAATTAATCAATTGTGCAAGAACAGAATTCCATTCAATAAAATTTAAACTATGCAAAATGAGGTTACACAACAACTTAGTATATGGCAACCAATGAATCAAAAAGTATTATAATTATCTTTGATTAGGTCAATCAATTGTAAATAATTGTATCAAAATAAAGTTTTTCACAACGATCTCGTAGATATAATCAATTAGCGCTCACAATTACGTATTTTATATTTTTGTTTGTAAGTACGTAATTTTTACAACAATTAACATTCTTGAACTGAATAAACGTGTGAGGTCAATTCATTTATCTATAGAATAGCCTATCACCGATCATAAATGTATCAATGATACATATTCAGATAATATATATACATATATACATATAAAAATAACTATAATTTTCAGGGAGATGAATAAGAATATTTTATTAATGGGAAAAGTATATGAAAAACTTAATATAAGATAAATATAACTAGTTTAATAACTTTAGACAATATTGTGTAACAAAATAATGTTCTTTTTGTTACACAATACATGCATTTATTATTGTTAATATTATTTTCTTGCTTTCTTTTTTTATTGTTTTCATTTTGTTTTCTAAAATTATTTGTGATTTAATTATTGATAATGGAATATTGAATATATGGAAAAAAAGTTATTGTATTGATAAGTAAACCAAAGAAACAAGATCATTTTGATAATTGTTCTAATTTGTTTTCTATTTGATCCAACTTCTTTTGCTGTTTTTGTAATTGATCTCTTAATTGAGCCAATTGTTCTTTTTCATGTTGTCTAATAAAATAATCTTCATTGGCCTTTTCTCTTTTAGTAAAAGAATCACTACCACCTTCTGATCTTGGAGCTCCAGTGGCACCTTCAGTATATAACCTTATGTATGCAATTGGATGTATACTCTTAACAGAATTTTTCAACGCAGATGAACGTGATAACATTATTTTTGTGTGTAATTGTTTTTTGTAATGTGTGGATATAATTGTATTTCAAAATTAATAAGTTTTTGTTGTTTTTGTTCTTATTATTTATTCAGTTTGATATTTTATAGTTAATTATATTTTATAGTTAGTATCTATTATTTTATACGAATAAGAAATATTTCTGTCCTAAGACAATAATTAAAAAATAACAGATTAAAGTTAAAATTAGAATTTCTTAATACTAAAAATTCAAATATTAGTTTAAAGTACTTATATATAAAAAATTAAGGACGATATAATTAATACTAAATTCCTCCAATTAAATTTAGTGGAAATTAAATTGACAATTACAATAAGAAAAAACACAATTTCTACTTTGAATTGTTTCAAATAAAAATCTAATTCAGCCTATGTAAAAATTATATTTATGATTGCACATATTAATACAATAATATCTATGACATTAAAACTATTACCCTTGTAATGGTGATGATAGTAATTTATCTCGAAGGGCAATTAACCCAAGAAACAAAATACAAAAAACAAAAAAGAGCCCATCCCACCTAGTCATTATAATATATCACCCCTCATTTTCCCCCATACTGTCAATTAATTAATATGTGTAAATTTATCATGCATATTTATTAGATACACACATATACATAATTTAGATAGAGTTTGTGAGGGAGACAATTGTGAGGGAGAAGAATTCAAATTTCTTATTATTTGCACATAAGTTGATTTAAACAAAGTGCGGGTAATTGTAAACTTTGCGAGATTAAGAATGTCTGTGTATATGCCATAAAAACAATGGTTATCCTATATTATATTATACTATATTATTTTATAATATAATATTAAACTATCTATTTGAAATTGTGTTCAACAATGGTTTTGTCCTTGTATAATTTTTATTTGAATTGGACTTTTCTAAGGTTCTCAATATCCCAATGCAAAATGTAAGTATCCAAACTAATTCTAAAACAAATGTTAATATAATCAATAATTGTTCTTGTTGACAAAATGCTTTTATTAATACTTGAATATTAATATCTACTAGTTTGAAATTATTATTATTATTTTTTTCTTTAGTTTTTACGTTTGGTAATTTCATTGCTCTTCTTGTATTTAAAATATAATTCATTGATAATGATAAATTAATATTTTCAATAATAATAAAAATTAAATCAATCATTAATAATATCGAGTAAGTTGTTGGATTATTTAATCCAATTGGTTTTCCTGCAAATTCATCATAACCAATATAAATATTGTAAATTATAGCCAATGAGTTTGAAATAATATTAAATATTAGATCTGAAAAATTAATCATAAAATCAATTGTTAAACTATCAAATAATAAATCATTTTTAAATATAAGTAAATTACTTCTTGCATTTGCATTTATATTTGATGATATTATTATAATTGTAAAACATAATGAAATTATAATCAGTCTTAAAAAAACTCTTAAGAAAATATTATTTAAAATAAAATTTTTTAATAACGGTTTAAATTGTTTTAGTTGTTGATTTTTAAAACCAATCCAATGTTCTTTTTCTTTATTAATTTCATCACGAATCCATTCTTTACAGATTATATTACTATTTGAATAATAATTTGTATTAGTATTTTTAAAATGAGCTTTTTTAGGTTTTAAATGATAGTGTTTTTTGATTTGTTTAATTAATTTATTCCATTTCTTTCTTTCTTCGATATTATCAAAGTCAACTTCTTCAATGTTTGGTATATTAAATATATTTTGAAGTCTTTCTTTACCACCCCAATTAGAATCTAATGGTTGCAATTCATAATTTAAATTGGGATCTTCGAACAATTGTGTTTTAAAATCTATACAATGATTTTTAAATTTACTGTTATTAATTTTAATATTATCAAAGTTCATACCATTTTCTCTCAAATACTCATTCTCTAATGCAAATGGTGGTATGGAAGTAGGATAATGTGAATAATGATTTAAATAGTTTGTCTTATTTTTTTTAATTTTTTTATTCAACATTTTACAATCAATTTCTAGCTCTTAACAACAGATTAGAATAATATCATCTATTATAATAATAATAATATATTAAGAACTTTTACAGTAAAAATAATTAACTAACAATATTTCAGAGATTAATTTATATTCATTATGTTTCTACCGTAATAATTTAAAACGTCACATATTCATTTGTCATTTATTCCAGTGATTTAACTTACTAAAATATTTGTGACCGATTAAAATGAATTTTTTAAAGGCAAAGATAAACACCAACAATCAAATTACAAAGCTGACACTTTCAAAAATTGGTATGACTGCAACACCCAAACATTCACAAATCCAAGAGTTTTGTTCATTTGAAAATTATTCATAAAATATATATGTGCCTGCTTATTTTACCGTGTCTAATTTTTTGTATTTTTACTGTGCACTGTTTCGGAGTAAAAAAAGAAATTTTTCAAAAATTCAAAAAATTAAAGGATACCTTGATGTTAAATAATTTGCACGATATATTGTCTAAAACAATTAAATATTTATATTACCCAGACTTATCGGTTTTTAAATTTCAATTAAATTAAATTTAATTATCGATTTTTAAGAATTATATTATAATTTATTATGTAGTATAAAATGATTTATGATCATTAATTATCATACCCTATCTTCATTTAAAATAAAAATTGAACATTCAAAATTTGAATTTCGAATAAAACAATTTTTTAGTTAAAGTTTTTCCAAATTTTTTTTCAATGATTTAACATAATTAATTAATATATATATTTCAACATTTAACTTTAACTTATTTACATTCAATTTCTTAAATAATATATAAATATGGTTTTTTTTGGTTTTAAGTACAGTTTTCTTAATTAATTCTTATGTCAATTCTTTCTTACTTTTCTTTGTAACATAAAAAAAAGTATCATCCAAATAAAACCAAATCGACTTTCGATATGCGTAATAAGTGGAGAAAGAAGAGAGTTAGAAGACTTAAGAGAAAGAGACGGAAGGTTAGAGCCAGATCCAAATAAGCAACCAACATTCTTTAATTAATTTGATTTAATATTTATTTTATCCCAATTACATTATCAGAATGGCTTTTATAATTTCTATTGTTTAATTAAATTTTAATGAAAATTGAAATTTAGTTAGAATGGCAATATTAATTAGCTGGCTCTTAAAAAATCATACCTTTCCCTTAATTTAAATTTTTAGGTTATAGATTGCTCATAATTTAAGTACTGTTTATAATTTAATTCAAAAATTTAATTAATGAAAATTTATACATGATGTTTTTTTTAGTTTTATTATTATTATGTATTATTGGCCTCTTATTTTGTATTAGCTCAGGTTTAATTTAGAAATTCATGTGGTAGCAACGACATTCTGGTAGTTATGATAATACTATGCCACATGTTTTAAAGAAAATGTATATTATTAAACTATGATGCTTATCAAATCAAATAAAAAGATGTCCCAAATTATCACTACTTTTTTAAGCTTTTTGCAAGTATTAATATGTTAAGACAAATTGAATATAATTTCTGCAAATTTCTGACATGCATTTTTTGAACTATATTTTAAAATTCTAGCTTTAATTTATTAATTTTTCCTTTAAATCTTAGATATCTATTGAAATATTTAATATTATCCTTTTATAAAATTTATATTACTATAATTGTTGTTGTACATCGTAATGAAGTATTATATGCATACGTGCTTATCATTAGTGAGTGTAATTATAAAAATAATTGCGAAGAAATAACAAAAAGAAACTCTATTCGATGATGTATAGTTCAACTTGTATCATTCAAATAAAAGTTGTTAAACAAAGTTTAAACATTCTAGTTTGTCATTTAATCAGTAGATTCAGCAAATCTTTCTTGCATGTTAGTCAATAGCTTTTCAAATTCACCATGAACTTCTTGTTGACCTCTGCTTGGTTCAAAGAACTTAGAAGATGAGACGGAGTGCTTAACATCCTTGGTAGCTTCTGATAATTTTGACCAGTTGGCACCGTTTGATACCGCCTTTTGAGATTCATCATAGTAGGATACGAAAGCTCTCATCATATCATAAGTCTTCCAAATTGGACAGAATGCATCGTAAGTAGAATAACCATTTTGTTGCAAGAAATCTTCCTTGATCAGAGTGGATACATCTAATGTAATCTTATCACTATCAGATAATGCAGATTTACCAACTAATTGAACAACTTGTTCTAATTCTTCAGCGTTAGATAATATTTCTTTAATTTTGTTTCTTAGGACTGGGAATTCAGGGTATTCTTTTTCATAAAAACCATTTAGAACATTAGTGTACTTGGAGTACGATACCGCAGTGTTAATAGATGGAAAATGCTTTCTTTGTGCTAATTTTTTATCCAGACCCCAGAAAACTTGGGTAATACCTAACGTGGCTGTTGTAACAGGATCTGAGAAATCACCACCAGCTGGGGAAACAGCAGCAACAATAGAAACGGAACCAATACGGTCTGGAGAACCTAAAGCAACAGCTTTACCAGCTCTTTCGTAGAAAGAAGCTAATTTAGCACCTAAGTAGGCTGGGAAACCTTGATCAGCAGGCATTTCACCTAATCTACCTGAAATTTCTCTCAAGGCTTCGGCCCATCTTGAAGATGAATCAGCAATCATAGAAACATCCTTACCTTGATCTCTGAAATATTCAGCTAAAGTAATACCGGTATAAATAGAAGCTTCTCTGGCAGCGACAGGCATATTAGAGGTGTTAGCCACTAATGTGGTACGCTTCATAATTTGTTCTTTTCTACCATCAATTTCAGTGTACAATTCTGGGAATTCCATTAAAACTTCAGCCATTTCGTTACCTCTTTCACCACAGTTATGAACTAGAGCTAAAGAAGATAACAAATATTGTTTATCGGTAGAATCTGGAAGAGTAACACCGTAATATTGATCTTCAGGTTGTTCTTCCAAAGTAAAGTAGAATGGAACAGCCTTTCTTTCAAAGAATGAACTTTGCTTAGCAAATTTTCTATCAAGAGCACAGAATCTCAATGCCCCATTTAAAGCATCGTTACTTAGAACAACACGGTAACAGCATTTGTGCTTTATACCACATCTATCAACACATTTATTTTCAGTAGTAACACCAACCTTAATACCTAAAGAACGAGCCAATCTAATTAAAGATTTAGCAATACTTTTAGAAATTAAATCAATTGTGGCACTTATAACGTTACCATCTATGTCTTTCTTTACACAACCTAACGCATCGATTAAACCAGCTAAGAATTGTTCACGTACCTTTATATCATCAGAAGATAATAATGATGGGATAGCTTTTTCAAATTTGTCATTGGACTTTGAATTTTTAGATTTAACACCAAATGATTCAACAAATTCCCAGAAGATGTTATCTTGTTGTTTAGTCTTTAAAGAGACATTAGCATTTTTTAAAACAACATTTAATTCAGTACATTCCCAAGAACCTACGCCATCAGCTGTAAAAGATTTAGAGTCATCGCTAGACATTTCAATTTCAATGAATTCTTGCTCGGATGGGTTACCTTCTTTATCATCGTCGTATACAATTGCACCATCTTCTTCAATTTTACCTGCGGATAATTTAGCAAATTCAATATCTTCTTCTTCCTTATTAAAGATACGGTGGTAATGTTTGGAAGTAGTGGCATTTAAATTGAAATATTTACTGTATTCAGCAATACGATCAACTAATTGAGTATCTAACGGGTCGACAGTAAATTGTGATTGTTTCAAGTTACCATTACCAACCCAGAAACCTAGTAAGTAAGCCATCTTTGGAGCTAAAGACTTCTTTAAACCAAAATTTTCTAGTTTAGAAGCTAAATTACCGGACTCCTTAAAAACTGGGTTAATTAATTGATGAGTGTATTTCTTGACGAAGTAACCAATTTGTTCGTAGTCACTAGCTTCAATATCCCAATCAATTGGTTGATTATCAATCTTAGAAGCAAATTCAGAGGCTTTCCTACTAGCTTCTTCTTTACCACCATGGGTTTCATGTGAGTAGCTCTTATTTTTTCTTTTAACAATCTTACCAATATCAGATTCTTCTAAAGCAAAGTAAGTAACGTTGGTATATAGCTTACCCTTTAATTCTTGGACAACAGTACTGATTAGTTGTGGAGTACGTAGGACTAATTTATGGTTTCCAGAACAAACATAATCCATAGAGCCAAAAGAATCACCGTTATTCTTGTTTAAAGTTGATTGTTTGACATTGTACATTATTCTCTTACCACGTGGTAAAGCAACGACAGATCTTGGAGCACCATCTTTACCCATAACATGTTCACCAATTGTAATATCTTCAATGGCTTTATCAGTACCATCGGCCATTAAAACTTTTGTACCCTTTGCAAAACAACCGACATAAATAATGGCATCTGAATTCGAGTATTTAGATAAAGATTGAGAAATAACAGTTTTACCACAACCGAAAGCACCTGGAATACAAGTGGTACCACCTTGAACACAAGGGAATAAAGCATCTAAAACTCTTTGACCAGTTAATAATGGATAATCAGCTGAGACTTTCTCAGCAACTGGTCTTGGCACTCTAACTGGCCAAGTGTGGAACATTGTGTAATCGTATTTCTTACCATCAAATTCAACCTCTAAAATTTTTTCATCAACAGTGTATTCACCAGCACTAGCAATCCATGTAATCGTACCTCTAGCTCTAGGTGGTAGTAAAATCTTATGGTTATCTAATAACGAATTTTCAAAAACTGAACCAAAAATGTCACCACCAGAAATATGGTCACCAACTTTGTATTGTCCTGGCGTGAATTGCCATTTAATAGTTCTATCCAAAGCTGGAGAATCAATACCTCTTGGAATATAAATAGATTGAGAACGTTCTTTAATAGCCTTCAAAGGTCTTTGAATACCATCGTAAATGGTTTCCATTAAACCTGGACCTAATTCGACAGACAATGGCTTACCAGTTCTTAAAACTGGATCACCAACAGTAACACCGGCAGTTTCTTCATAAACTTGGATAGTAGCTTTATCACCATCAATTCTAATAACTTCACCAACTAAGTTATCATGACCAACTTTAACTAATTCGTACATAGCACAACCGATCATTTGTTCAGCAATAATAACAGGACCAGAGACAGAATAAACATAACCATATTCAGACTCTTCATGGTCATCTAGTGATATTCTTTTAATCTCTTTACGAGCATTTTCAAGAGCACCTGCCATTTTGTTTCAGATTTCTTTTTTTTATGTTCCTTTATTTATTTTAACAAATCGTTTATTTTTATTTTTATTAATATTTTATAAATTGTAAACTTAATTGCAACTGTTGCTACAATCTTAAAACCTTTCACAAAAAAAATAATTAAGTCCAAATAAAAATGAATTTACTAGAATAAAAATCAAAAGCAAATACTCAAAGATTTATTATCTCCTTGTAATAATATTTGAATGTAATAAAGTTAAGTTACAATTACAATTACAAATACAACTAAAAAGTTAAACTAGTTTTAAAATAAAGTGATTACAAAACTTAAATAATTAATAATTGAAATTAGCATAAAATAAAATGTGAGTAAGATATAGTGGTAGAAGTTGCAATTTCAATATTATTCCTTTAATTTAATTATTTTCAACTTCTCTTACTTTATTTCATTTTTTCCACTTAATATGTTTTTCTTGTCTAACTTGGTTGCAATTTTAAAATTATAATAATTTGATAAGAGTTTACCCGAATTGCGACATTCTAATCCCTTTCCACGAACCCTGAATATTGCGCGACAGCAAATGTTTTTAATTTTTTTTGTAAACAGAAAGAAATCGAAAATTATATAAGATATCTATTTATTCGCACAGGCGACTCTTTGAAAGATATAAAAAACAATGAATCAGGTTTTTGTCACCTATTTATTTTTCAATTTGGCAGTACATTCCCAACGCGTCTATACGTACAAAATAACAGAAATTGACAAAATGATTCATTATCTGGGTTCCGTTTGTTGCAGAGCTTTCTGTTTACGGAATGACTTATATGTAATACACGGAAATGTGTTTAGGAGTGTCAGTAATTAAGTTAAATGGAAAAAAAAGTTAAGACGACAGTAAATGTTATTTACTTTATTTACTCATTCATTCTTGTTAAATTTATATCATTTTAACACATTGTTACATATTAAAGTTATATTGATAATTACTTTAAAAACAGCTTGGAATGTTATTTGAAAAACATGAAATGAACCAGTTGGAATCGTTATCGTTATTTTTTTTATTATTTTGGGAAGATATTTTTTTGTGTTCAACGTTATATTGATCATTATAATAATGATTTAAAGACTCAATGTAATCTTCTGGTAATTTGATTCCGTATGTTCTCTGGTACATATTTTTCAATTCCGTGATATCCACACTTTTCTCAAAAATGTTTTTTTTCTTTGGATTAGTATTATTATCCCCAGTGTAGCAAATCTGCGCATATGGAGTCTGTACATCGTTGAAGTCAATGTTTATATTTTTATTATATTTATTAGGTAGACCTTGTCCACTTACTGTAGAAAATAATTGTTCAGTATTAACTATTGACCTTGAACTGTCAGTTACATCTGTTGCACCACTTATGCTAAATCCTCTTTTTCTTGTACTATTATATTTTTTGATTTTTTTTGGAGATATATTCATTTTACGATTACCCAAGGGAGTATCAACTTGGTATGGATGTTTCCCATCAATATAGAGTACAGAACCGTTAATACTAAAATCATTGGAAATTGTTGGTTTCCATTTTAATATTTTTTGTTCCATATTTAATTTTAATTTATCCTCATTAATTCTTACGTTGGTTACAGTATTATTTTCATTTTGCAGATCTGTAAATCCATTATTTTGTAATTTACTTTTACAAGTGCCGTAAAGTTTGATTCGTCTCTCTTGGTCATATTTTATCAAATCTTTTACTTTTAAGAAACCCTGGTCTTCATGATAATATTGTTGTGAAGATATTGTCGGTTCTTGGAATATATCAGGAGAATTGGAAATAGTTGGATATGTTGTATTTTCACGACTTAACATGTCTTTGCCTTGATATCTCAAATTTATTTACCAATAATATGGTTACTTCAAAATACAAAATAACAAAACTTCGCTAATTTCTATAATTAAATGTAATAATAATATTACAATTGTATAGGAGATAGTAAGTTTGATATATGTTCTTTTGTCAATAATATTTTATTTTGATTAACATAAATAATAATTTGAGTAAAAAAATTTAAAGTTACTAACAGATATACATTAAGATGTATTTGTAACCACAAAAATTCGATATATTGACTTTTTCATTTTCTAAACTTCAAAATTAAAGAGTTAGTGACACTTTTAGAAAATTGGAAAAATGGAAAAAAGTGTATTTTATGAATTAGCCACGATATCGCGGCTAACAGAAAAAGTGATTGTTATCAAAACGTCACATGATTTTTTAATCTCCAAGATTGTATAGTAAATGATAAGCATATGTATTGCTGACAACTTATGCTTAGAATAGTTATTCTTCAAAAAGAAATCTAACAAATATTAAGTTCATATAAATAGATGTTGCTAAAATAGCATATATAATATTAATATCTATTTTCAAAACTCATTAAATTTATAAAACCTACTTAAAATGAGAATATTCACGCCACGTTTAGATGTAACCTTAAATTGTATCAATTAACTATAGACTAATGTTTTTCAAATTTTCTTCAACTGATTTCACATTACTCAAATCGCTATCATTCTTTTTATTAGATTTAGAGCTATCATCTTTAACTATAATGTCATTCTTATCTTCTTGAGCACTATCACTGGAAAATTCATTATTATTACTATCTGCAACACCCACTTCATTATGCTTATATTCATTGTCTATCTTGTTTTTTTCATGTTCATCTGCTTGGGAATAATTATTGTTAAAGTGCCCACCATACATATGGTTATTATAATAAAACCCTTGATTGTACGTATTTACGCCACTATAGTTTCCGTTGAGTTGCGAGAAACCATTTGGAATATTAGGGACCATCATAAAAGGCATAGGAATTTGGTTATTTGGCATAACTGGAAATTTAACCAAATTAGGTTCAAACATGTACTGTCCTGGTTGTGAGGGATAAAGACCAGGATATGTATTGTACTGATTATACATCAGCTGATCTGAATAATAACTGTTCGAATAATTTTGCCCTTTATTAAATTTATTTTGATAATTTTTATAATGATTTGAATTAGCTTTAACATTTTTATTATAGAAAAGATGTTTGTTGCTTGTATGTCTGTATTCCATTTGTTGTTGTCTATCAATATGGTGTCTGGAAGTTTCAAAAGCATGAGGTTGTGGAAAACTATCATCTGGCAAAGAATCTTTTCGATAATTTTTATTGTAATGACTGAAAGAATTTGATTTATTTGATATATTTGATTCATCTTCTGATAAGTCTTCAGTTAGTATTTCACTCCTATCATCAAAACTTTCATAAATTTCCTTTTTGCGTAATTCATAAAATTCTGCTTTTTTTAGTCTTTCAGATTCATCATTTTTAAATTTATCTTTCTTATCAATATTCTCTATATTACGAGAGCCGTTTATTTCATTAACAGTTTTTGTTTCGTCTATTTTCTCTTTTTCACTTTTCTCTTTCTTTAAAATTGTGTACTTCTTGGATCCTAAACTTGAAAACTTTTGTGTGGCGGTGTTATTATTGAGATGGGAATCTTCCTTAAGAGAAATTTTATTTTTCTCATTTACAGATCTCTTATTTTCAACAATTGTTACCATTAAAGGTTCTAAATGCTGTAACATAACTATTTCTAAACCCATGTCATAATTATCAGCTTTATATATAACTATAGAGTTATTATTACCAATTAGACTGTGTTTTAATTTATGATAATCAGCAACTTGATATGTAAGAAGCCTATAATAAGAATTCATTGAATTAAACTCCATAGATCTAGTTGCCGAATTTATAAATTGAATTAAAGTATTTTCAATGTGGAGTACAAATTTTCTATCATGAGGCTTTTGGAATAGAGCAATAGATAAAACACTTGTCAATGGTATCTTGTCATTAAGATTAGGAGCCAAATTTTCTGAAATTTCAGCGTTAACAGTCAAGTTAATCTTTTCATTCAATGTCATCCTCCTTTTTAATAAATTGCGTTATTATTAACCAGTATTCTATATATGATTTAATAAATCTTATGCAATATCTTTCTTTTAATTATTTAATAGTAAATCGATTTGATATACTTATCTGGATTCAATAAATTTTAAAATTAATATATATGTAATCAAGTATATTTAAAGCCGCAATGATCGAATCTTGAAATTGCTGAGATGGTATCAATTTAGTAATCTTTTGTAGTTTCCTTTCTAACACTAATAAAATACAAAATCTTCTAATTTAATAATTGGTTGTATATGATTGAACTATGATAATACTCAAATTATTCTGGAGACTTAATAAAAGTGAATTTTTTTTTAAATAGCAAACTAATTTATTCTTAGTTTTTCACAACTCAATTGTACCAGATTTTATGGTTTAATCTTATGGTCGCAAAATAAAAGATAACAATTTTGGAACTTAAAATACTAATAAACGATTTTAGAATACTAGAATGAGGTTTTTAACTATTTAAATTAACCAATTGTAAATTGTAAATATTAATTCATCTATTGAAATACTAATTTTATAACCACAGTCATAAAACACGAAATATCCTTAATTTTTCGTTTATCCGAAATTCTTAAACTTACATTTCAAAATTTAGGACGTTTAACATGTACATAAAAGCTTATTAATGAATAAAGATTAGAAAAAATTTATTATACATATTTTTATGTTCAAAAGTTTTGATTAATGCATGAATGTCAATTTCATAGGTGATCAAGTATAAATTTTTGATTTAGTTTTTAATTTATAGAGACAACTACTTCTCAATAGGATATTAATTTACAAAAATTCTTTAAGTTTTATAACTGTTTTGCATAGATAAGCGGTAAAATGTCTATTATTGAAGATGTTCTTTTGGTTTCAAAAGTATCAATTGATAATGCAAATTATACTATAATTAATTTGGATGATAGTTCAAATAGTGGATCAGGTTTTACACCTGATGAAGTAGATGCAATTTTACTTTTTCAATTGACTGAAAATGAATTTATAACAAATCCTCTACAATACCTGAATAACTGTTTTATTAGATGTCAAAAATATAAAAGATTGAACAAGAACAACTCATCCCTAGATAGCATTTTTAAAGAAATCGATAGATTAGTAATTGGTTATGGTTTAGTAACGTTACAAATCGAAGGCTTTACGACCAATGGTAGTATCGACTTATATTGCAAAGATATTATTGAAAACTATTCTAATTATAGTGATTTACTTGGCCAGATTTGTCAAAGATCTATTTTAGAATCAACGGAATTAGAACTAGTGAATTTTTTCTTTTCTGGTTTACATTCATATATTAACAACACTATCAAGAAATTTGATTTGAACGATAATAAAGTATATGATGCTGTATTATGTTTATTTGAATTATTTTTATCATTTAAACAAATTGCAGCTATTTTCACAAAAATTGATAACTTCATTAGCAACTGCTATGCATTAAAAGCTAACGAATTTGAAAAGAATACCTTACTTGGCCCAATACTTTCTTTATCCCCTCTGAATATAGATGTTGCCTTGAGAAACTACGGAGATGATGTAATGCTAGAAAAAAGTCAACAACAAATTAATTTGATAAATTCATCATTACAGGCTGAGCATAAAGTAATTATAGAACGTCTATTTTATATTATTGACAAAATTATAAGAGGTTCTATAGACTCTAGAAATGATTTATTACAGTATTTTGGGGCAGTTGTAAATAAAAACCATTTACGTAGAGGTGATCATGCTAATTCTTCTAAATTAGCTTCGAATGGGTTCATGTCAAATATTACAATAATTTTAGTTAAATTCTCTCAACCATTCCTAGATATTACTTATAATAAAATCGATAAAATTGATGTCAATTATTTCAACAATGTCAGTTTGTTCATTGATTTAACTAACGAAACGAGAGTAAATAGTGACTACAAGGAAGCTGATGAGTTCTATGACAAAGCTAGAAAAATTGATGATAATGCAAACGCAAAACCAAACTTTATCTCTGACTGTTTTTTCTTGACGTTAACTTATCTGCATTATGGCATTGGTGGGACTCTGTTATATGATGAAAAGATGAGTCCGCAAATTAAAAGATTGAAACAAGAAATAGAGAGAGTTAAAAAATTGATCGAAACCCAACCAATGTTCGCAAATTTTGCTAAAGTTCAATTAAGAGAAATGGAGAAAAATTTAAACATTATTCAAAGTTTAAAGTTATCTTTGAAAAGTTTCTTCTCTCATAAAGAATTACAAACTGAAATCTTTGATTTTATTTGTGGAGCATCTACTTTCTTCATTAGAGTTATTGATCCTAATCACAGATATCCTTTTTCTATGATAGATTTGCCATTAATTCCCGATCAAGTAGGAGTTGAAAATGTTGACAATGCAGAATATTTGAGACAGCACGCCCCAATTCCATTTAAATATTATCCTGAATTTGTCATCGAGGGCCCAATAAATTATTCTATGTATATTGCACAATACAATTCATCCCCATTATTCAGAAACCCTCGTATGCACTCATTCTTAGAATTTGCTACTATGATTTTACGTTGTCCAGAAGTAGCATCTAACCCACATTTAAAAGGTAAACTAGTCCAACTATTAAGTGCTGGTGCAATGCCTTTGTCAGATAATTCACCAGGTTTTATGATGGAAATATTTGAACATAATGAATTAGTGTCTAAAAATTTACTGTATGCATTGTTAGATTTTTATGTCATTGTAGAAAAGACTGGTTCATCATCTCAGTTCTATGATAAATTCAACAGTAGATATAGTATATCAATTGTGCTACAGGAAATATATTCAAATATCCCTAAATTTAAGGATCAGCTTATAACTTTGTCAAGTAGCAATTCTGATTTTTTTGTTAGATTTGTAGCTAGAATGTTAAATGATTTAACCTTTTTATTGGACGAAGGTTTGACAAACTTGGCTGAGGTGCACGCTATTCAAAACGAACTTGAGAGTAGAAAAAGAGGGTTACCTAATACAAGAGAGGAAGATGAAGCGGAATTAGAAAAGAAACTAGCAGCTGCAGAAAGACAGGCCAAGTCATCTTGTGGTTTGGCAGCAAAATCTATCTCATTATTTGAATTATTTTCTAAGGATATACCAAATGCATTTGTAAGTGCTGAAATTGTAGGAAGACTGGCCAGTATGTTAGATTACAACTTGGAATCATTAGTTGGTCCTAAATGTGGTCAATTGAAAGTCAAAGACCCTCAAAAATATTCATTTGACCCTAAGTCACTTTTGAAAGCTGTAACAACTGTTTTTGTAAATTTATCTGAAGAAGATCAGTTTATTGATGCTGTTGCAAAGGATGGCAGATCTTTTAAACGTGAATTATTTATTAGAGCTGTTCACATACTTGGTGTTAAGAATGGATTGGCAGATGATGAATTTTGCCAAAAGTTAATCATGTTTGCTAACAATGCAGAAGAGCAAAGATTAGCTGATGAAGAGGAAGATCAAGAATATGGCGATGTTCCGGAAGAATTTTTGGATCCCTTAATGTACTCTATTATGAAAGACCCTGTAACTTTACCTACTTCAAAGGTTAATATCGATAGAAGCACGATCAAAGCCCATTTATTAAGTGATTCTACTGATCCTTTCAATAGAACACCTTTAAAATTAGAAGATGTTATTCCAAATGATGAATTGAAGCAAAGAATCTTACAATTCAAAAAGGATAAAAAGGCTGGTAAATAAATAATAAATTGAAGATTATCCGATAATTATGAATCCTATATTTTTAACTACGTAGATATTTTCATAAGATTACAGAAACAGAAATAGTAATTTAATACTCTTAATCTTATATATACCCAGTATACATACATACATGCAATGATTTTCAAATCCAAAGCATGGTCATCATAAACAACACTAGGTTCATTCACTATAAATGATAACTTTTTTATGCTTTTACCTTTCTATCTAAACTTTTTCTAAATAATAAATGAATTAATAGAAATAATATAAAAAATACAAATAATATAAGGTTAAATTTAGATGTTCAAAATAATTATTTTAACTATAAAACATTAGCTGACTAAAGTATACAAAATGAAAAACGAAATTTATATAATTAAGTAATTAAATGTTTTTAAGCCTTGATAGCGTACTTTCTTTGTGGGAAAGCGATTTGCTTCTTCTTTTGTTTTTCGGTAACTCTGGTAGCTTCGAATTTGGTTAAAGCTCTTCTTAAAGCTCTGGTCTTCTTGGCTCTTAAGTCCTTTGGTTGGTATTTCTTACCACTGTATAATTGTCTGACAGCTTCTCTTTGTTGTTGGTTAATGACGGTCAAGACACGGGCAATGTCCTTTCTGACAGTCTTAATCTTTGGTAAAGATGGTCTAGATAACTTTTGAACCTTTAATTCGGCTAATTCCTTCTTCAAGTCAACTAATTGAGAGGTTAATTGTTCCTTAGACTTGGTTCTTAATTCGTAAGCTTTAACACCGGCCTGTAATTAAGTTTTTAAATCATTTGCATAAAATCATAACTTGATTTTTTTTGAAATTGATTAGAAACATCAGTTAGTAAAAAAATTGTACAATAAATCAAAATATTTATTCCAATGTAGGATATATGCTCGAGTGGAAAGAACACATTGTTATAGTATAGAATTAAACCCTGGGGTATAAAATGTTTTTAACTATCCTTAGAAAACAACAATCATAATCGTTGAAAGGATGTTCAAACACAATGCAATAAAGTAAACTGATTATTACATATTCTTTATTCCTTGTCGAATCTTAATATTGAAATTTTTTTAGAAATTTTTTTCTTATGTTATACGAAGCAATAAAAGAAACAAATTGTAACTCACCTCTATCAATATGAAATATACGCTTGGATAAACACATTGAATTTAATCAGCATGTATACTAATTTCAATCTTTCATTGTTTGCTATTACTCATATGAAAAAAACACAACCATTTTATAAGTTCATAATGTCTGTTAGTCTTATTAATAAAATTTTAACAACGATCATAGTATTACTTCAATAAATACAACTTCATAAACAATCAGGATATTAATCAACAATAATCATTCGATTCTCAATACTATAATCAATAAGTTTTGTAGTTCTTATATATATATTTTTTTCTTTCCAAAAGTTCTATATCAACATAATTCGAATATATCAATAATTTCATATAGGTACATACCATTTTGAATATCTGTCTTTTGCTGTGGTTTTATTAAAGTTGAAATAGAGAATATTGTTAATTAAAAAGTACTTTTAAAATATATAGTATTTAAATATATTAATTTAAAACAATTGACAACTTAATTCAATAAAAAAAATATTATTAACTATGGAAATAATAAATTATGATGTTTAGAAGGTAGTAAAAATGATAAAATTTCAGAAATTTCATTAAATTTAATAGAGTACAATACATTAATTACTGTATAATTTCATATTTTCACTATAATTTAGAATTTGATATTAACAAAAAATTTTGTAAAAATCTGAGAAAATCTGAAAAAATTTCAGAAAAAAAAGATTGAAAAAGTGCGACCAACAGTGAAAAGCTCTTGAATAATTGTGCGTCCACGACTTTGTTAAGAAATAAGCATAGTAATTAAACTTAAATTGAACATAAGCCACCACGCAATTATTCTCAGCATTAATGTATAAATTATGGCGAAAATAGCATATGCCAATGTAATTATCGTTCTTTATGAAACGGTTCTATTGATGTTTCTGTGTAATTAATTTTAATTCTGTTTTTACTTCTCACGCACAAAAATAAAAAACGATGCGTCTTTTGTTTATTTATCTGTTTTTCAAAAATTTATTATTTTAATTTGTCGCTGCAAAATAATTTTTGTATTTTATAAAATGTCTGGGTGTCGAACAGTCACGATTTGAGTAAAATTTAAAATTAATATGAGTTGTTACAGCAAGTGATTAATACAGATATGAGGTGATTTTAAAAGTGATCTATCTATCATTTATCATACAACGTCTATTACTATTTTATATACAAATTTCAAATTTGTTGTTGGTTTCAGTTATATTATGATGATTTACTAACTTAATTGTTTAATGAAGTGTATTTATAATCCGATATAGAATCTCATTATATTCAATAAACATCATCAACATAAGATCATTTAGTTCTCTTATTGTTATTAATACCATTGATATAATTAAATCAAAAAATCTTTATTGTAATATAATATTTATTTTTAATTCTGTAAATTATTTGACATTCAAATTTTTTATATATTGATTTAAAATTGGATTTTCGACTATCTAATATTTGTTTTCAAAATAAAAATCCTTTTTCAATCATTAATTTTTATATATATAATTAATTGTGATTATTTATTTGCTTGTATGTTTGTTTATTTTGTTAATTGCTATTTCGTAATTTAAGATTGGTTTTTTAAGTTGTTACTTAACCATTCCAAACCTTCGTATAAACCTTCACCAGAGGTAGCACAAGTAGATTGAATGAACCATGGTCTGTTTCTGATAGAATGTAAACCTAATTTTTCAGTGATTTCAGCAGCAGACATAGCTTCTGGTAAATCTTGTTTGTTGGCAAAAACTAACCAAACAGCATTTCTTAATTCATCTTCATTTAACATTCTTTGCATAACTTCTCTAGCTTCACCGATACGGGATCTATCGTTAGAATCAACAACAAAGATAACACCTTCAGTGTTTCTGTAATAATGTCTCCATAGAGATCTAATTCTGTCTTGTCCACCGACATCCCAAACAGTGAAAGAAATGTTTTTGTATTGAACAGTTTCAACGTTGAAACCAATGGTTGGAATGGTAGTGATAACTTCACCTAACTTCAACTTGTATAAAACAGTGGTCTTACCAGCACCATCTAAACCAACCATAAGGATTCTCATTTCCTTGTTACCGAAAAGGTTACTGAACAACTTAGATGCAAATAAACCCATTTTGACTTGATTTTTCTTTTTGCTTTTGTTTGATTCCTTGAATTTAATTAGTGTAAAAACAAGAACAAAATTTAAACAAATATAATTAGTTTGTGCAAGAACAAAAAAGTATTATAAATATATAAATATAATCTTGAAATATTACTTCTAAATAAGGATTATTAAAAGATAATAAAACGATTGTAATTAACAACAAGTAAATAAAAATTTAAAAAAGTGATAATAATTCAAAAAAAAAAACAATACTTTGTAAAAAATCAAGATTAACCGTTGAAATTATTTTAGATATATATATAATTATTATTATGAAAAAGATATATGTAGAATAGTTAATTTTTTGGAAAATTTGATAGAGTGAAAAATTTCAGAAAAAAAAAAGAAATAAAAGAAATAACACAGACAAAAATACAGGTATCACGAAAATAGCACTACGAAATTGAAATCAAAAATAAAAAGAAAAAAAAAGACAGAGTGGAAAAACTCAAAAGAAAGAAGTACCAAAATAATAAGAAACACCAGCTAAAGATGAATATTGTATTGTATTGTATTGTGTTGTTTTGTATATATTAAATTCTTTATATCTAGTATTGTAGTATCATTATGATATTTTAGTATTATGATTACAAGATTATTTACAAACAGAAATACTATTGTGTATTCTATAGTTAAGCAATTTTTTAACTGTGTCGTACAACGTTACGTGTTGCTTCTTATTATTCCGAACTGAATAAATATTTTATTGCTTACATTCATATGTGGTATTTGTATTTTCGTATTCTGTATACTGTTTGTTACTGATATATTTTCATGTTTGAATAAAGATTATTTACTTCCAATAGCGAACGTGTCAAAAATTGTCTTTATTGAGAAATTTCTCAATTGGGCTATAATAATTGTAAAATCTCTACACAGGTCTCTGTAATTTATTTTTTTTGTTTTGCTTCTGTGTGAATTTTTTTTCATATTTTTATTACTAAATATAGTAATTAAAACCATTATTTATTTTCTTTTGTGTACTTATTATGGTAGAAATAACAAAGCCGGGTAACTACTAACACACGATCAGTGCTCCTTATAGAAAAATTATAAATTGTCATATATGTAAATTGTGACGTTAATTAATTATGATTCATAATATATATTAATAAAATTTATCATTAAATAAAAATAATCGTTAAAAAATGCAAAATAATTTACTCCAATTTCTCTTCTTTTTCTACCGTACCTTTATAAACAATAATACTGATTTTATGATTATTATTTTTTCACGCTTAACTGAGATTCCCCTGAACTATTAATCAAATTTGATATGTAACTGTCAACTCTATACCGATCTTCAGTATCTTGATCAGATCCATAATATGTTGTATTACTACTAAAGTTGTCATTTGTATTATAATTATAGTAGTTATCTTCATATGCAGGAACTGAATGTCTATGAACAATATTATCAGGATTAGAATTGAATTCATAATCAGAATCAGAATCAGATGGTAGCGATGGTGGACCTCTATTAACTGTATTTAGCCCGAAGCCATTACCTAAATCAACATGGTTGTCTCCAGAAGTTTCAGTTATTGTATTAGTTGACATTGTTGCTGTTGTTGTATGACTTTTAATAATGTGCTTAGAGTTAGTACTACCTCCAAATCGTGTCATATCATCTGTGTAATTACTGGTATACTCACTGATTTCTTTACCATTTGTACCAACCAATCCATTGTCATTCTGTCTATTACTTGTTAATGGCATTATGCCATTATTTGAATTAGCACCCATTTGTAATTCATAATTCCTAACTCTTTCTTGTTCGGCTTTAACTCTTTTAGCTCTCATTTTTGCACTACAGGAAGTCGATTTTAAAGGGCTATCGCAGACTTCAAATAACTCATTGATTTCTTCTAATGTTAATCCTTTTGTTTCATAGACAGTAAAATAAACTACTATAACACCCAAAGCATTTAATCCACCCCATAGGAAAAAAATTTTAGGACCGACAAATGTTTTATGTGAATTTATATCAATAATATAAGGCGTCATAAAGGCACAAATAAAATTAACCAACCAGTTTGAAGCAGCACAAATAGCCATGCACTTTGATCTCACACCTAGTGGGTAAAGTTCAGCAGCAATAACCCAAACTGTACTACCCCAAGTGCATGAAAATGAAGCTATAAATAAACAAATAAAAGCAACCATAACCTTTTCAGCAACTACAGAGTTTACAGTGGTACCAACAGATGCAATAATAAAGTTACTGAATGCCATTACAATACCACCATATATCAATAGAGTACGTCTACCAGAGTAATCAACTAAAAATAAGCCAGGCACGTTAAATGCAACATTCACAGCATATGTAATAAATGAAATTTGGTAACTATTATGTAAACCACTTCTTGCAAAAAAATTGACACCATAGTAAAAAATAAAATTTATTCCAGAAAATTGTTGAAAGGCATTAATGGCAATACCAGTAATCATTCGCAAAGTTTGGCGTGGTCTACTTTTATTTGATTTGAAGCAATCCAAAAATGTAGCTGGCCCAAATGAAACTTCATAATCATACATCGCTTTAATCTCAACCAGTTCTTCCAATAAACCAGAGTCTTGTACTGGAACACTCCTTAAAAATGATAATGAACTTGCAGCTTTATCTAGCTTATCCTTAAGTACGAAAAATCTGGGGCTCTCTGGCAAAAATATCATACCAAGAGCTAATGCACAAGACCAGATATATTGAAGTCCAATTGGTATTCTATAGGATGAAGCACTATTTCTTTGATATGTACCTTGAGAAACAGCACTTGAAACCAATAAACCCCAGGTTATGGCCCATTGGTACATAGAAATAATAGCACCTCTCAAAGACTTCTTCGAAGACTCACCTTGGTATAACGGCACCACAACAGATATGATACCTACAGCAATACCGGAAATAACTCTACCTGCAGTTAAAAGTTTCATTTCGGTTGCGGCCACTTGAAGTGTATTTCCAATTAAAAAAATAAATGCAGAACTGAAAATCACAGGTGGTTTTCTTCCTATAACATCAGCTAAAAATGGAGCAAATAAAGCTCCTACAAATGTACCCAATGATAAAAATGAAACTATAATAGATTGCTGCTTCGCACTGAATGTCCCTACTCCATTGGTAAAATTTTCTCTCACATAACTCATGTCAATTATACTATTAATTAAACCCGTATCGTAACCATATAAAAACCCACCAACAGCAACAAAAACACCTACAAACAATGAAACTTTGTTTGATTGTTCTTGAGCTGGTTCTGTAAAAAATAAATATGAACTATTTACTGATGCCTCGTCAAAATTCGATCCCATGTACGTCGAATCTGAAATTTCATAATTTTGACTATTATTTATATTATCTACAGTCTCATCAAATATTTCTGTCGTTATTTTAATATTTTCCTTTTTGATATTCCCATCGCTTAAACCGTGAGTAATTGAGGAATCTGTTTGGTCATCATAATTTAAATTTCTTCGTACTCCTAAGTCTATATCATTTAAGTTATTATTATTATTATTATTATTATTATTATTATTATTATTATTATTATTATTATTATTATTATTATTATTATTATTATTATTATTATTATTATTATTATTATCGTTATTATATGCACTACCTTGATGAATTATTGCTATATCATTATCATTATCATTATCATTAATTTTGTTTGTGTTCTTTCTTGATCTTAAATGAAAACTGTATTGTCGATGAATTGCAGCCTTCCTTATAATTTTTGTAACGTTCTTAAGTTTATTAGAATGTCGAGGTTTCTCTATCTTCTCTATATTATTAACGTCTCCAATATTTAACATTTAACATTTATTTAGTTCAAATTATTATTTAATTTATTACTCTTTCCAACAAAAATGTGTGGCTTCTTATAGCAAATTAACTATTGTATCTTTAATTTATTTAAAAATATTGACAAAAAGTAACAACAAATGGTATCTAAAAGTGTGTGGCTTATAATAAATATCTATGAATTATTCTGTATATTCTGATATCTAATTTATTTCTAACTAATAAATTTTTAACTAAATTTTTTGCAATTCTTATATCTTAATCATAATCAAACCGTTACTTTTTATTTAATCAACTCCATTATTATTTAGATTTTGACTAGCATTGTCATAAATTTTCCATACACTCCGCGGAGATAACTCAATTTGTGGGATATAACATTTTTTAAAAACCCATCACACAATCCTTCCCCGTACGATTTTCCAGCCGACGATGTTTAGAAAAGTAAAAAGTTCACTAGTAAAAAAAAACACAGAGACAGAAAATATTGCACACCAGTAGCTGAACACTTCCATTTTTTTAATAACCGAGAAATAGAATGCAGAATTGGAACTTTCAATTGATTCATATATATTTTATGTTGAAAACGACATAAAACATTGATAATTTTAAATTAAAAGTTTGATCATAATCATTCTATATACAACTCAAAATAATAAATTTTCTAATTTGATATTAAAGTACATAATTATTTATTTTCGTTATATATATGAAACTTTGATTGTTTTTTTCATATATACATATATGAATTGTTTGTATTAAATTTTATCGAATACACTGAAACATACATTGATAATTTATCAATTTCTGTATATCTATATTATTTTCATTATTCTGTTTTCCGGGTATGTATTCAAGCAGTAGCCTTGGCAATGTTAATCAATCTCTTGACACCAGTTAACCAATTACCACCTTCATGAGCATGCTCGGTGGCAATAGCAATATGAATCTCAGTTGCAGCATCATAACTTTCCTTTTTCATTAATTCAATGATTTGATTTAACTTATCAATAGTAGGTTGAGTTAATAAATCTTGTTTATTTAGATGTTCAAATAAGATATTTAATCTCTTAGTACAATCTTTTAATTGCTTAGCATACTCTTTTGGAATTAATGGAGTGACACGTTCTAATTCAGATTGGAAATATTTGACGATATCTTGTTGATCTTGTGGAATGACACCATTACTGGCTTCTTGCACAAGAGTTGGAACTTTTTGAGGTGACGCTTGGGTATGCATATTGTCAGCAACAGGAGTTGGGTTTGCAGTAATTGGTTCATTAGCACCTAAAACCTTCTTTCTAGCATTAACTGGCGGTGGACCAACAGGAGCTTTAGCAGCTAATGGAGGAGCAGATGCTGATGGCACAACATTTGTTGGTACACCATATGGATTGTGTGGAACAGCGTCATTTGGAGTTAATGCAACTGGTGGCGCATATGGATTAGTTTGAGGTTGTGGTGGAGGAGTTCCAGCAACAGATGAAACACTAGTAGTGCTCGATGGTGCATATGGGTTGGTTGGAATCTTTTGGGCCAATGGCGGAACTTTAGATTTCATTTGAGCTATGTTGGAGCCCATTAGAGAAGAACTTCTTGAAATAGTTGGTGGCGGACGGATGTTATTCAAACCTATTGGAACATTTGGTTGAGAAGAAACAGCAGCAACTGGAGCCACTGCAACTGCCTTTGCTCTAGAGGGTTTGTCCTTAGATTTTAATGGTAAGTCGTTCCAACCATCATTAGCATCCTTATTCAAATGTGGAGTTTGACCTGATCTCATATTGATTGGTGGAGGTGGTAATGAAGATGGATCATTTGTAATTGGATTAGTAGATAAGTTACCGGATGAGTTAGAATTATTTAAATGAGCAAAAACTGGTTGTGTTGGTTTAACTGCAGCATATGGATTGGCTGGAACTTGAAAAGTGCTAGCTGGTTGAGGAGCAGGAGTTGGTGATTGGCCAAACATTGGAGAAGCACCAGGAACTGGAGCAACTGGAGCTTGAGGAGCATACTTAGAGCCAGAAGCAGGTTGTGGGCTCATCGAAGCAGCTGGAGGAGCATATGCTTGAACTGGGGCAACATTTGTTGGAGTATTGAAACTTTGTGGTAAACTTGGAGAAGCAATATTTTGTGCTGGTAAACTTGGAGTACCAAAAGGCGGCAACCTGTTCAAATTTTCAGAAGGAGGAATTGTATTTCCTAAAGAATTGTATTTATTTCCTCTGATTTGTTTTTGTTGTTTAACTTGAGATTTACCGGAGGCAGCTAAAACACGTTGCTTTTCAGTATTAACAAGTTCATTGTCACCTGGTAGGGTTTCTAAAAATTTATAAGCTAAATCAAAATTACCGGCAGCAGTAGTTAAGGCAACAAACTCTAAAAATTTGCTGATTAAATCATCGTTAGTAATTTGGGAGTCACTACCAACAAATTTAGAAATAGCAGTAAATCTTTCAACAAATTCAGTTAAACATTCAGTATGAGCTTCGTAATATGAGTCTTTAGATTCTTTAATTTTAGATTCATTAACTGAAAATTCCTTTAACCAAATAGCAGCAACATCATCGATGGAGTTGGCAGCTAAGTATAAAGTTAAAGCATCTTGCCTGTTGCCACTTTCTAACAATCTATCACCTAATTTCTTTAATAAAGCATTTCTACCTTCAACATCATTAGTGTAGAATCTGTAAATTGATTGAACGGCATATTTCCATTGAGATAATTTTAAATTATCTACTAAATCTGTTGAATTAGAATTAGAAATGGAGAATAAGAATCTGGATAGTGAAGACTTGCCACCATGTTTTGCAAAATAAACATTCTTGACAGTAGTCTTTAATGCTTCATCATCTGAGCCCAATGCAATAATCATAGCTTCCATTAAGTTTTCCTTTTCTAAACAACCGGCAACAGCTTTCTTAGTTTCATTCTTTATTAAATGTTTACATATAATTTGGTCAGAAGTTTCCTTTAATGCAAACTTACCAGTTGGTTCAAAAGAGTTTTCTAAATTAATAAAGAAATCATCATTATCATCATTAGCTTTTGATTCAGAATCTTCCGATTCAGAGTCTTCAAAATCGAAAGTTTCATTTAAGTAATAATCTTTACCATCCAAATTCAATTTTTCAATGAAATTCCAATCTTCTTCATTCGATTCATTAATTGGTTTAATTAATCTTTGATTAATAATGGAAGAGAAATCGTTGATTTGTAAAGCTTCTTCGAATGTTTTGTTATCTTGGAAATAACCTGGTAAGTTAGGCTTTGTTATATTAATACTCTTACCATCTTTACTAATAGAAACCAATTTACCACCAAAGGACCAAGAAGCGGCTGGTTCTATAATGTTGTTGTGCCATGATGGAGCTTGTACGTTGAAAACAGTAGCTTTTTCTACAGATTTTTCAGTAGAGACATTGTTCCAGAAATCTGTTTCAGATTCTTGTTGCTTTGTGCTAATTTCTTCTTCATCAGCAACAGTTGGGATGTTTTGTAAAGTTTGAACTTCAATCTTACCATCTAAAGAGGCAGTAGCAAAAATTTCCGGAAAATTAGGAGCAAATTTACTCTTAAAACACCAATTTGTTCTCTTTGGGTATTTGGTTAATGGCTCACCAGTTTCTGGGTTCCATAACATAACGGTATTATCACAACCACTTGATAACAAATAATTTTCATCATGTTCACACCAATCCAAAGATTTAATACCATCAGTATGTCCAATAATAGTGTTATTATCAAATTGTTGTGGAGACAAGATTTGTAATGGAGTATTTGAATTTCTTAAATCCCAGATGTATATAGAATCACCAGAATTTGGAGTGGCATTGTTTGCATTGTTTGCAGTCGCAGTAGCAATTCTGGTAGAATTTTTTGGGTGCCACTCAACAACAGAAAACAATGCTTTCATACCGGAAGCTGGATTAATATAATTCAAATTGATAACTTCTTTTTTAGCTTTTAAATCAAAGATTGAAACTACTGGGCCATTACCTGCACCTGCAAAAACATGAGATAGAGATTTGTTCCAAGCCAATGAAGAAATAGAATCAAATCTGTTCATTGTCATATTTGGAGTCATTGGTAAACTATCAGCATTATCAATATCATTTAAATCATAAATAAAAATTTCACTAATGGAATTATTAATATTACTGACATTATTAGTATTAACATTATTATTATTAGCATTGTTATTAACACCTTCACCACCAGATAACAATAAATTATTTTGCTTTGGATTAAAAGTAATCGAATTTATTGAACCAGTGTGTTTATTATTTTTCAATTGGCCATTAGATTCTATCGATTCACTGTCTTGATTAAATTTGAAAATTTCAATATTACCATTATCCATTGCACCAGCAATAGTAACGTTATCGTTGCTCCAATCTAAATCATTAAATTTATTATCATTTTTTAATTGAAATAAAGGTTCTTGAGAGTTGATTTGATTAATTGACCATAATTCTAATTTAGATTCAGAGGAAAAATTCGAATCTATTGATTTTGCATAAGAACCAGAAATTAAATAAGGTAATTTATTTCTTGACCACGCAAAAGTTGCAGTTCTTGGATAGTCAATAACTTGTACCATAGTGCGTTTATTATTTTATGGTTAGTTTGGTGTGTTAAAACAAAAAAAATATATAAATAAAACAGATATAGAGACAAGTAGTACAATTAATCAAAATAAACAATTAAATACTTAAAAAATACATATAATAATTAAATGAATTACATTTATAAAATCAACAAAATTAATAAAATCGAACAATATCTTAACATAATAATTTTTAAGATATATTAATATAGTATAAAAATAGAACAAGTTTATATGTACAGCGAATAAATAAATTTTAATATATTTTTTCTTCTTCTTCTCTAAAAAAAAACAGAAAATAAAGAAAACGAAAATAGTTGAAATAGCAAACTGAAAATATACATAGTCCGCAGTATACGTATATATGTTCATATTACGGTGTATTCGAACAAGTAGCATGTTAGGATAAGAGTTTCCGAAATAGGGTAAAGACAGTTTGGTGTATGCCTGTGTATGGGTTATATCGTTTAATATACGTATAAGTTTTCTATGTTGTCTTGATGGATTAGTAGGCGTAACCGTATTACCCGGATCTACAGATCGTAATAAACGAAAAAACGTATGTTCACTGGCTATGTCGTGTGTAGTGACATACTTAGCATGTTCAATGTGTATTTCCCTCCCTTTTTCTTTTTTGCGCCTTAACCCATGGGGATCTCCGCTACTCGTCTAAATTATGTTTTGTTGAGAAAATTAATAAATTCAGTTATTAAGGGTTATATAAATATGTAGTATATGTAGTATATGTAATAAATGTAGTGAATATCGTGTATGTTTTGGTATCAAGTGATTGGAAAGTGAACAAAATATTGAGTACCATTCTTAAACACTACTATAACCACAAGATTTAATGTCTGATTCAAAATATTTTAAAGAAGCTTTAGAAGTTTATAAAGATAGTCAAATTGAAAAGTTAGAGAATCCAGACGATGAAGAAGAATGGGATAAAAGAATTGAAAAATCTGGTTGTTTTGTTGAAAATTTAGCTTTGCAACTTTGCCATGCTGATACCGGTGATTGGAGACAATGTTTAGGTGAATTGGAAAACTTTAAAAATTGTTGGAGTAAAAATGGTAATAATGAAAGGGTAAGTACTGTAGATGTTTGATTATAGATATATATTCATATGATTTTATACTTGTAAATATACATTTGATGATTTTTCATATTATATTTATGTGATGAAACATGGTAGAGGTTTCAAATAACGACGCACCACTAACGCGTAAAAATTACATAGACATATATATATAAATATATATATATATATTGTATGTATATTCTTCTGAAGTAACATTGCAATTTATATAGAAAACCGTATCGAAGAACGATAAAGACAATGCCATCAAATAATATAGCAAAAAAGAAGAAGAAAGGTTCAAATATAAAAAAATTACATAGTGTACTAAAAACATTATTAAAAGATAATAAAATTGTTAATAAAGACACAAGTTTTAAAAAAACTACTGATGATAATGATGAACTAGTAAAGGATAATACTATTTATATCAAATCTAAAGAAAATCATTTAATACCAAAGCTATCAGATGAAGAAGTTTTATTGAAACATAAAAAAGCTGATGAAAATATGAAGAAAACTTGGTTAGATATAATTACAAAATATGAAGATCCAAAAAATCAAAATAGTGATGTTATTGATTTAAAAACTGGTGAAATCGTTGAAGATAATGGTCATCTAAGGAAACTAACACAAAATGATGAAAAATCATTTGAAAATAAAAACAATTTAGATGATCTATGGAAACAAGACATCTCAGATGAAAACGAAGATGATATAGAAACTATTAATAAAGATAAAATACAACCAATGGGGAAACACAAAACAGATAATGAAAGCATCCGTTCAGTTCTAGATGATGATGACGCCATGGAAGCTGCAGAAGTCGATGACCAAGAAGATGACAATGATGAGGATGATATTGAGAGTACCAAAATATACACAAAATATACAAAAGATTTATGAAGTTAGCGAAAGAGCTTCAATGCATCGCAAATTAATTGTTAATAGAAATTATAAAGATAATCAAAGTCATATTCGAATTTGCATAACATAATAACGTATATATTTTATATATATACATATCAATGTATTTACATGGTTCACATTTTATTGTAACATTATTACCCGCATAATCATGATTCACGAACCACTATTATTTGTTTAGTTTTTTTGTTTTGGAAGTTTTTTTCAGTTCTTTCGAATGAAGAAATAAGAAAAATTCAAATATTGGAAATTTGAAATTTGAAATGTGTAATAATTAATAATTAATAACTAATACAATAATAAACGGTGATAGCCAAGAGTTTTAAGAAGATCTATACATTTATATCTAGTTTTAAGTAACTTTTTTTTAACAACACCAAGGAGTAAATTTAATTCTAAGGATACATATATCAATAATAGAATTTCAATTTGGTTTATTTTATAAAATTATTATTATTTTTAAAATTACCATTTTCTTCACAACAAACATAACTTATTATAAAACTACTTTAGTGTTAAAAATAAAATAATAATTAATTATTTATTCACAAGCATTATAAAATAATCAAGATTTAACTGTTAATATTATATTTTGGAGAGAGTATTTATATTACCACATTTTTTCATCGAAGATTATCAGAACCTAAGAATTTATTTTAATAATACTAAATTATAACAAATTATTGATTTTTTTAATTAGAAAATAAAACAAATTAATATCATATATTTTTCCTTCAAATTTTTGAAATTTAAAATTGTTTACCTAATTTATTTCAAAATTATTTAAAACAATTTATTCCGTCAAATATCTCAATTTTTTTTTCCGTTTAACCTGTTAATAAGAAGACATAATCAATATTTTGGTTAAGAATAATAGAAGATAGCCTTATACATTAATAAATCAATTTTATTTCTTCAATATTTCTAATCTCTATTGAAATTATACATTTTAAAAATTTTAATAAAAATATAAACAATAATAATAAAAAAATTATAAAAATTAATAAATCATGGTAGGCCAACAGTATTCAAGTGCTCCGTTACGTACGATTAAGGAAGTTCAATTTGGGTTGTTTTCACCAGAAGAAATTCGTTCTATCAGTGTAGCCAAAATTAGATTCCCAGAAACTATGGATGAAACGCAAACAAGAGCTAAAATTGGTGGTTTGAATGATCCAAGATTGGGTTCTATCGATCGTAATCTAAAATGTCAAACTTGTCAAGAGGGTATGAATGAATGTCCGGGCCATTTTGGTCATATTGATTTAGCTAAACCAGTATTTCATATTGGTTTTATCTCTAAAATTAAAAAAGTTTGTGAATGTATTTGTATGCACTGTGGTAAATTATTACTGGATGAAAATAATGAACAAATGAGACAAGTTATGAGCATAAAAGATTCCAAGAAGAGGTTTAACGCAGTTTGGACTTTATGTAAGACAAAGAATATTTGTGAAACTGATGTTCCTTCTGAAGACGATCCAACTCAATTAGTTTCTAGAGGTGGTTGTGGTAATGCTCAACCAACAATTAGAAAAGATGGTTTAAAATTAGTTGGTAGTTGGAAGAAAGATAAGGCCACAAACGATGGAGACGAACCAGAGCAAAGAGTTTTAAGCACAGAAGAAATTTTAAATATTTTTAAGCATATATCAGTAAAAGATTCTAATATTCTAGGTTTCAATGAACAATTTGCTCGTCCAGAATGGATGATCCTAACCGTTTTACCTGTCCCACCACCACCAGTACGTCCATCCATTTCATTTAACGAATCCCAAAGGGGTGAAGATGATTTAACTTTCAAATTGGCAGATATTTTGAAAGCTAACATCAGTTTAGAAACATTAGAACACAATGGTGCTCCACATCATGCTATTGAAGAGGCCGAAAGTTTATTACAGTTTCACATTGCAACTTACATGGATAATGATATTGCAGGCCAACCACAAGCTTTACAAAAATCTGGTCGTCCAGTTAAATCTATTCGTGCTCGTTTAAAGGGTAAGGAAGGTCGTATCAGAGGTAATTTAATGGGTAAGCGTGTTGACTTCTCTGCAAGAACTGTTATTTCTGGTGATCCGAATTTAGAGTTAGATCAAGTTGGTGTCCCAAAATCCATTGCTAAAACATTAACATACCCTGAAGTTGTTACTCCATATAATATCGATCGTCTAACACAATTGGTTCGTAATGGTCCAAATGAACATCCAGGTGCCAAATACGTTATCCGTGATAATGGTGATCGTATTGATTTAAGGTACAGTAAACGTGCTGGTGAAATTCAATTGCAATATGGTTGGAAAGTTGAACGTCACATTATGGACAACGATCCTGTTTTATTCAATCGTCAACCTTCCTTACATAAAATGTCTATGATGGCGCATAGAGTTAAAGTTATGCCATATTCTACATTCAGATTAAATTTATCTGTTACCTCACCTTATAATGCAGATTTCGATGGTGATGAAATGAATTTACACGTACCACAATCTGAAGAGACTAGAGCGGAATTATCTCAATTATGTGCAGTTCCATTACAAATTGTTTCACCTCAATCAAATAAACCTTGTATGGGTATTGTTCAAGACACATTATGTGGTATCAGAAAGCTAACTTTGAGGGATTGTTTTATCGAATTAGATCAAGTATTAAATATGTTATATTGGGTACCTGATTGGGATGGTATTATTCCAACACCAGCTATTTTAAAGCCAAAGCCTTTATGGTCCGGTAAACAAATTTTATCTATCGCTATTCCAAAAGGTATTCACTTACAAAGATTTGATGAAGGCACAACCATGTTATCTCCAAAAGATAATGGTATGTTAATTATTGATGGTCAAATTGTATTTGGTGTAGTAGATAAGAAAACAGTTGGTTCATCGAATGGTGGTTTAATCCATGTTGTCACAAGAGAAAAAGGTCCTCAAGTTTGTGCTAAAATGTTTGGTAACATTCAAAAAGTTGTCAATTTCTGGTTCTTACACAATGGTTTTTCTACTGGTATTGGTGACACAATTGCGGATGGTTCAACTATGAAAGAAATCACTGAAACAATTGCTGATGCAAAAAGAAAGGTAGAGGAAGTTACAAAAGAAGCTCAAGCAAATTTATTAACTGCTAAACATGGTATGACATTACGTGAATCTTTTGAAGATAACGTAGTCCGTTTCTTAAACGAGGCAAGAGATAAAGCTGGTCGTTTGGCTGAAGTTAATTTAAATGATTTGAATAATGTCAAACAAATGGTAAGCGCTGGTTCAAAAGGTTCATTTATTAACATTGCACAAATGTCTGCTTGTGTTGGGCAACAATCTGTAGAAGGTAAACGTATAGCATTCGGGTTCGTTGATCGTACCTTACCACATTTTTCTAAGGATGATTATTCTCCAGAATCAAAAGGTTTTGTCGAAAACTCTTATTTAAGGGGTTTGACTCCTCAAGAATTCTTTTTCCACGCAATGGGTGGTCGTGAAGGTTTAATCGATACAGCTGTTAAAACTGCTGAAACTGGTTATATCCAACGTCGTTTAGTCAAGGCTTTAGAAGATATTATGGTTCATTATGATAGCACAACTAGAAACTCCCTTGGTAATGTCATCCAATTTGTTTACGGTGAAGATGGTATTGATGCTGGTCATATTGAAAAACAATCTATAGACACAATTGGTGGTTCAGATGCTGCATTTGAAAAGCGATATAGAATTGATTTAATGAGTCCAAATCATACTATAAATCCATCTTTACTAGAATCTGGTTTAGAAATTGCTGGTGATGTTAAATTACAATCTATTTTGGATGATGAATATAAACAGCTTGTTGAAGATCGTCGTTTCCTAAGAAATGTTTTTATTGATGGTGAACCAAATTGGCATTTACCAGTTAATATTAGACGTATTATCCAAAACGCGCAACAAACATTTAGAATTGATCATTCCAAACCTTCTGATTTAACAATAAATGAAATTATATTTGATGTTACTGAACTGCAGAAGAACCTTCTAGTTTTAAGAGGTAAAGGGAAAATTATAGAAGATGCACAAAACGACGCTATTACCTTATTCTGTTGTTTGGTACGTTCCCGTTTGGCATCTCGTAGGGTCTTACAAGAATACAAATTAACAAAACAAGCATTTAAATGGGTGCTAAACAATATTGAATCTCAATTTTTGCGTTCAATTGTTCACCCTGGTGAAATGGTCGGTGTTTTAGCTGCTCAATCTATTGGTGAACCTGCTACTCAAATGACATTAAATACATTCCATTTTGCTGGTGTTGCTTCCAAGAAAGTTACATCAGGTGTTCCTCGTTTAAAGGAAATTTTAAACGTTGCTAAGAATATGAAAACTCCATCATCAACTGTGTACTTGGAACCAGAATATGCAAGCGATCAAGAAAAGGCTAAGATTATCAGATCTGCAATTGAACATACAACATTAAAGAGTGTTACTGTCGCATCTGAAATTTATTATGACCCAGATCCAACAAGCACTGTAATTGCTGAAGATGAAGAAATTATTCAATTGCATTATTCTTTAATGGATTCTGAAACCGAAAAGAATATTGAAAATCAATCTCCATGGTTATTACGTCTAGAATTAGATCGTGCTGCCATGAACGATAAAGATTTAACTATGGTACAAGTAGGTGAAAAAATCAAAGAAACATTTAAAAATGATTTATCAGTTATTTGGTCAGAAGATAATGCAGATAGATTAATCATACGTTGTCGTGTTGTTCGTCCAAAGACTTTAGATGCTGAAACTGAAGCTGAAGAAGATCATATGTTAAAGAAAATAGAAAACACTATGTTAGAAAGCATTACTTTACGTGGTGTTGAAGCTATCGAACGTGTTGTCATGATGAAGTATGATAGAAAATTACCTAGTGAAACTGGTGAATATCAAAAAGTTCCTGAATGGGTATTGGAAACTGATGGTGTTAACTTAATGGAAGTCATGACAGTCCCTGGTGTAGATTCATCCAGAATATATACCAACTCATTCATCGATATTACAGAAGTTTTGGGTATTGAAGCAGGTCGTGCTGCATTGTACCGTGAAGTTTATAATGTTATTGCATCTGATGGTTCTTATGTTAACTACCGTCATATGGCGTTATTAGTTGATGTCATGACTACCCAAGGTGGCTTAACATCAGTTACTCGTCATGGTTTCAATAGATCCAATACTGGTGCTTTAATGAGATGTTCTTTCGAAGAAACTGTTGAAATTTTATTTGAAGCAGGTGCTTCTGCTGAATTAGATGACTGTCGTGGTGTTTCTGAAAATGTCATATTGGGTCAAATGGCTCCAATTGGTACAGGTGCTTTTGATGTCATGATTGATGAGGAATCTTTAGTCAAATACATGCCTGAACAGAAGATAACAGAAATTGAAGAAGGTCAAGAAGGTGGAGCTACACCATACACAAACGAATCTGGATTAATAAATGCTGACATTGATATTAAGGACGATTTAATGTTTTCTCCTCTTGTCGATTCAGGTTCATCTGACGCAATGAATGGAGGTTTTACTGCATACGGAGGTGCGGATTATGGTGGATCTGCTTCACCATTTAGTGCTTACAGGGATTCACCATCTTCACCAGGATTTGGTGGTGTCTCATCCCCAGGTTTCTCACCAAGCTCCCCAGGTTATTCACCAACCTCTCCTGCATATTCACCAACATCACCATCCTATTCACCAACTTCTCCAAGTTACTCACCAACTTCCCCAAGTTACTCACCAACTTCTCCAAGTTACTCACCAACTTCTCCAAGTTACTCTCCAACATCCCCAAGTTACTCACCAACTTCCCCAAGTTACTCTCCAACTTCCCCAAGTTACTCACCAACTTCCCCAAGTTACTCACCAACTTCCCCAAGTTACTCACCAACATCCCCAAGCTATTCCCCAACATCCCCAAGTTACTCACCAACATCCCCAAGTTACTCACCAACATCCCCAAGTTACTCACCAACATCCCCAAGTTACTCACCAACATCCCCAAGTTACTCACCAACATCCCCAAGCTATTCCCCAACTTCCCCAAGTTACTCACCAACATCCCCAAGTTACTCTCCAACATCCCCAAGCTATTCTCCAACTTCTCCAAGTTATAGTCCTGGTAATCAATCTTATTCCCCACATTCACCAAAGAAGGATGAAGAAGATAAGAATGATCATTAATAGATTTTTGAGAGCAATTAGATATAACGCATTGTTCATATCATATAATTAATGTTAAAAAATGAATTTGTATTATAGATAATAATATATATTAAATTAATGTATTTTTGAAAATAATAAATATAATAATAGTAATAATTTAAAATGTTACAATTTAAAAATTATTTGATCAAATTATTGATATGAACATAGATAATATGTTATTTTTTCACATATACATGACTACTTACATTATAAAAACTAAAAATATTTACGTTTTATCAAAATTATCTGTTTACTTTGAAACTTTAGTAGAAATCAGTCCTTTAAATATATCAAAAGTATTGCCATCAGGTTGTAATTGGTATTTTGCTCCTGAAAAATCAGTCTGTGATCCCATTCTACATTCTTGAACTAACAGTAAGCCATAATCTTCAGAAATACCCTTTATCATTGCACGAGTAGCATTATAATCACTTAGAGTAACAATCTGGTCACTATGTAACCAGAATTTATAAAACCCAGGCAGTATCGCATTGGCTCCTTCAACATGATAGCGTTTTAATAAAATCTCCAATCTATTGATATATAATGCTAAAAGCTTTTCAATGCTAAAATTTGGAAGTAATTTTTTGCCTGCAAGTTTTCTTTCCTTATTCAATAATGAAACCCAATAGTTCAAAGAAGTTGAAGGTTGTCCATTGTTAACATTAACACCACACCCAATTAACAAACTGTAGTGGTTTTCTATGATATTTGTATTGACCAACATACCTCCTTCCTTAACGTATGCTGGCTCAATTTCTGTAAGAGGTGCTATATCTTTGACAACTCCCTTACCTAATAGATGAATACCATTGTTTAAATAATATTCTGGATTAAGTATATATAAATCATTTGGCCATTTAATTCTAATAGGAATATCTTCAAAACCTGATCCATAAGACGTAATAGCTTCACAGTAAGCTAAAATAGCAAGGTATTGTATGAAAACTACAGATTTATGGCGATCTGGAGGTGTTATTGGAAAATTGATAGACACGGTCGATGCAGAAAGACCTATAGGGTTCACCCAATGATTTCCACCTCTACCAATACCTGCAGTTTGAATGCTACCAACATGTATTACCGAGTTTTCAGGCAAACTAGCCAACAACTTTTTATTATTATTCAAGAAAGTTGAAGTTGATGATACCACAGTTCCGTACATCAGCAAATTGCCAATGGTTTCTGATTTTAAGTTACTAAAATACTCATCAATGTTGAAATAGGGAGTAATAGATCTCTCAAAAGAATGATCATTTTCATTTGCCAGTAGCAAAACTCTTTTTTTATCATCAGCGGTTAGATTCGTACTTGCTAGTTGTGCATTGGAAAAATTATTTTTAGTGCCCTTAAATATATCAAATATATTTTCACCTAGTTCAAGTTTAACATGTTCAGAATTTATATGCTCCACGAAATTTGCATTCTTTAATAAATTTTCACTAGTTATATCAATCAAATTCTCTTTCCCCTTTGCTGCTTTTAGTATAATCGGAGTTAAATGATGCATTTTTTGGGCTGGGTCATCCTCATAACATTTTAACCCTGAAGACAGCAATATGTATTTCATAAAATTCAAACGTTTCTGTTCATTCGCTAATAATATAGGTACTACATTGTCAACAAAGTCTTTTTCCTTTGAAAATTTTAGAAGATCTGGAATGAATTCAGGATGTGGACCTGTCAATAATGCTTTCCCCTTCCCAACGTTACATAAGATTACAGCTGCCGAATTCATTTTTGATTGAGCATTATTGTTCGTGTGATAAATGTCTACAGGTTCCTCATAATTGGCTAAGACTTTAACATTATCATATTTGTCCGCATCAATAAATACAGATCCACCATTGAAATATGTTTTAAAATTCATACCATTACTAGCTGCTAATTGAACAGCTTTGGCTCCAGCTTCACTATTGTATTGAAAACCAGAAAATGCCGGACCTCTAGCAATACCTTTGAAAAATGCAAGATCCCTATTTCCAATAACTTCCAAAGAAGGGTCACCTTCTGCAAATTCTACTCTTGAACTACCAAAATATCCACCGGCACAAAACCCAATATATACACCTCCATTTTCTACAAATTTTTTTATTTTTGCCAAAAAAGCCTTACTGTCATGAACATAAGGTAAATCTGCACCACCTGGAAAAACAATTGCCGAAGTCTTTGTAATCCAAGGCTCTGTTTGAAGAGCCTTTGCTGATATTGTTGAAACTGAATAATATGGCTCTAAAAAAGTCCTCAAAGTATCAATGGTGTGTTTTACAGAGCTTATAGATGCCCCATTTCCGTTGTACACCAATACATTCATACCAAATATAGTGGATATTTTTTCTTTAGATATTAGGCTGGTTATTCAAAACAAAACCAATTTTTTTTATTTTAGTGAAATATTGATTTTAATAATAATTTTTTTGAAAAAAGATTTCAACAATCTTCTTTTAAAGTATTAATTTGTAATATTTTTTATAAATCTTTCAAAGATTATAAGAAGAAAGTGCCATAAAATTTAATTGTATTCATTATCAATTTAATGTAGATTTATTTATATTAAAACAATATCTATAAATATTAGTCATCTCTTAATTCGATGATTTCATAGATTTTTTAGTTGTAAAAATTGATTTCGGTGCGTTTAAATTTCATGATAAGATACCTAAAGAATTAGGATTTAAAAATTGTGGGTTTATTTAAGTCAACTTCTTAAATTTTACATACAATTAAATTTTACTTTATTTTGCACAAGATACATAATTAATATATGTTATATAAAGTCCAAATTGAATTACAAAATTCAATTTGGATCCTATAAGAATAAATTTTGTGCCAAACGTTTTCAATATCACATCTATAAAAGATAAACAAAAATTGCACTTTATTTTTCAGACAAGTTTAATGTCATTTAGTAATCCATATTAAACAAATTCAATGAATTCTTTAAATATCAAGATAGGTTCAAGGATATTTTTAAACCCTAAAATAAGAATCAATAATATTAACCTCATATATTCTAGCAGAAATTTTGATAGAATTAATTTTTATAAAATAAATGTTAATCGCAAAGGCATAACAAACGGGAGATTTTTTAACACATATAATTCTAATTTATCAAAATATGACAAAAAAACTGGAGTAGATAAATTTTACAAAAGAAAAGAATGGTTAAGATATTTACCAAATATGATCACAGTTACTAGAATAGCGTGTGCACCATTGATAGGAAATTATCTCTTAATGAAAAATACAACATCAGCTTTATATCTATTTTTATACTGTTGTATAACTGATTTCCTAGATGGATTTTTAGCAAGAAAGTTTAATTTGAAGACAATAGCAGGGAGTGTGTTGGATCCGATGGCAGACAAAATTTTAATGATTGTAACTACCCTTGCGTTAGCATTTCCGCCAGGTCCTCAGATTGTATCACTTCCTATTGCATCAGTTATTTTAGGAAGAGATATAATGTTGGGGGCTAGCGCATTTATTATTAGATACACTTCAATGAAAAATAAATATAAAAGTTTCACCTGGAATAATTATTGGAACATTTTTCAATACCCAAGTGTTCATGTCAAACCCACTAATATTTCAAAATGGAATACCTTTTTCCAGATGATTTATTTAGGTTCTGGTGTAATACTATTAATAATAGAGCAAGATACGGAGAATGAAGATAACGAAGAGAGAGCATCGAATAAAAATTTTGAAGATTTTAAGAATTTGTTTCAATATATGGGATACATTGTGGCTACAACCACTGTTCTAAGTGGCGCGTCCTATGTATTTAGTAGGTCTGCAGTACGTCTACTTTAAATGATTATAATATTAAGATTTTACCTAGCCTATATATCAGTGACATAAGCATATTCCATGTAAATAAATAACGCCATCACTAAGAAATAAACAAAATTTACTAGAGAAAATATTTTTCAGATTTTTATCAATTTACTTATAGATATTATATATGATGCACATTAATATTAACGACTAAATGTGATATCATCGATACGTAGAATAGATTTAACACATTCTGATGCCAAAGTAACAGCACTAGTACTAACTAACACTGGTTGTAAGATATGTTCGTCATAAGTATTAGTTGTACCTGAACGTCTTACAGAAATACCATCATTAACTTCCCCGTTAGCGTGTCTAGAACGTAGTTCTGTAACAACCTTTATACTATTTAAACCCGCGTTTTCAGCTAAAGTTGTTGGGATAATTTCTAAAGCTTGAGCAAATTCTTGCCAGATAAAAGCTTCAACACCTTCCATTTCACGAGATTCGTTTGTTAGTCTACGAGACACCTCTATTTCAGGAGCACCACCACCAGCAATTAAACCTCTTTCTTTTACTAAACAACGAATAACACATAGGGCATCATGCAGAGAACGGTCTGTTTCATCTAAAATCATTTGATTAGCACCACGAATAATAACAGAAACAGTTGGTTTACTGGTGTCAGTTTTAATACCAGTTAATTTTACAATTTTAGATCCATCACTGTCAACTTCTTCAACTAAATCGACCTGTCCTAATCTATCTTCGGTAAATAAATCAACATCGGCTATTGGACTACAACCTAAACTTTTGCTTAAAAATTCTATTTCTTCCCTTTCAATATCCTTTACAACCATAATACCTAATTTAGATAAGAAATGTAAAGCTAAATCATTAACAGCATCTCTTAAAATAGATTTCTGAATTAATAATACATTACATTTAGCTTTCTTAATTTTCTTACAAATATTTAATAAGTATGCTCTTTCTTCTTTTAAAATTTTATCCATCTGTCTGTAATCACTAACAACAATATTGTTTTCGGTATCTGGTTTTGGTGGGGATATTTGAAATTGAATTAAACCAATTCTAGCTTTTTCAATTCTTGTTGGACCACCAGCAGTCTTAACAGCAGTTTGAGTTAAGACAACACCATCGATCATTTCTGTATCATCAATTGTACCGCCAACTTTTTTAATTAGTCTGATATCACTCAAATCGACATTCGTAGACTCTTCACTTGTTATACGTAAAACAGAATCAACAGCCAATGGAGCTAAGAAACTAGAGTATTGAGAAACAATCTTTGAACTTAATGAAGTACTAGCAGCACGAATTAAATCATCTCTGTCATTTAAAGTAATTCTAGAAGACATTTCTAGTAAAATATCAACTGATCTTTTCGCAGCTCTTTGGAAAGATTCTGCTATAATAGTTGGGTGAATACCTTTATTTAATAGTCTATCAGCAGCACCTAATAAGGCACCAGTTAAAATGACAACAGATGTAGTACCATCTCCAGCTTCCGCATCTTGAGCAGCTGAAACATCGACTAACATTTTTGCAACTGGATGTAAAATGGCCATTTGCTTTAAAATAGTGTGACCATCATTTGAAATAATAATTTCACCACGAGAAGTCTTGATCATTTTATCCATACCTTTTGGGCCTAAAGATGTACGGATAGCATCTGCTACAGCACGAGCAGCAATGATGTTTGCTTTACGTACTTCTCTTGGTTTTTCTTTATCTTTAAAAGTAGCGTTTGATGGACCTTTAGCTGACATATTCTTATAATGGTTGTTTTTTGATCAGTTTCTTAATAATTTAATTAACAAAATACAATAAAAGTAATTGGAATCAAGCTAAACAACAACAATAATTACGAATTTATAATAATAATAATATGTTAACAAATATATAATTGATTAATTATGATTACTCTAAAAACTTTAAACTTATTGATATTTTTTAATAATTATCGAAGCCATTGAATTTTTATTTCCAAAATATTTTGTCAAATTGAATGTTACTATATTCTCTACCACTTACGTTCACTTGCCACCATGAAAATTTCAATGAAAGTTTTTGTTTTTTTTTCAAAAAAAAAATGGAAAATAAAATATGAATTAAATAGACAAAAATATAGGCTTCGTTGACAATGATGTATGCTATTATACCTAATGGGCATCGCAAAGATCTTTAAACGTAACTGTTATAAGGTGTGATGATTACAAATAGTTTCACTATCAAATGTATACGTTATGTAAATATAATATAATTTGAATCGATTACTGATTTAATGTTAATTTGGGAGCTAATTTTTTGTAATTAGAGAAAAATAATTTAAATACAAGTAAAGGACTATCAAAAGTGAGCTCCGTTTAGTTAGTGAGAAAATGTCTGATTATGCTCCCTTAGTTGATTTACCAGTCAGTAAATTTGAAATAGATCAAGTTAAATTTTCTAACTGGTATTCATTATTTAAATCATTGACTCCTCAAGCAAAAATTATTAAACCGTTGCCTGCATCTTTTATAAAATACTTAAAACAAGATGGAATTAAATTAGCAGATGAAAAAGGTTCATACTATAGCGAAGGATTGAGAAGAAACGAAGAAAATGACTATAGTGATTGGGAAGGACAGGAAAATGAAACCGAAAGTATTATTAATAATGATGGTGCAACTTCTCACAAAAAGTCAAAAATTGAAAAGGAAACATTGGATCCCATAGTTGATTTTCCAGATTTACACAGCCAAATTAAGGATATAATATCAGAATTTGGTGCAGTAGCTCCAAAATTAAATTGGTCCGCACCAAGAGATGCGACTTGGATTTTACCTAACAATACAATGAAATGTAGCGAAATTAATGACCTTTATTTATTATTAAATGCATCCAACTATATCACACATGACCTAGAACATGCATATGATGATTGTAACGATTATAAACCTGAAAACAAATCAAATGACGATGATTTTGAATTAGTTTTGAGACAATGGTTTAATATAAACCCTGCATTAGAATTTCGTATATTTATACAGGAAGCTAAAATCATTGGAGTTTCTCAACGTGATTTAAATTATTACAACTACTTAGAACCTCTAACGGATACATTAAAAGATGCTATAGATGAGTTTGTAGAGGAAAAAATTTTGCCTAAATTTAGTTTGAAGTCATTTGTATTAGATGTATACATTCCAAGACCTTTTGATAAAGTGTTTTTAATTGACATTAATCCCTTTGCAAGAAAAACTGACCCGCTATTATATTCATGGAGTGAATTACAAACAATAAAAAATTCAATGTCTGACGATGATGATTATGAATTAAGGTTAATAAAAGAAAATAATGTAGGCCGTTTTGCACATAAGGAACATTCTGAACACCAAGTTCCGATAGATATAGTAGAAGCAAGTTTAAATCCAGAAGCCATAAAGGAATTGGCTGAAAAGTGGTCTGAACTACTGAAGAAACAAAATGGACAAGATTCAGATACAGATGAGGATTAAATAAATAGTACTATAAAAGAGTTTTTATTGAAATGTTATTTTTAATGGAAAAAATATATTTATTTATAAGAATATTGGTACATATAGACATGGGGTAAATAGTTATAGTAATATATATATCATAAAGCAAAGGTAATAGCCATACTATTTACCATGTAAAACTTTCTTCTGAGAAACCAACTCTTATTCTCATATCAGATTTTATATTATTTGCTACAGCGTGTCTTAAATCATCATTAAATGCAGATGGGCCACACGATAAAAATTCAATATCTTCTTGAGATTCTTCAGAAATTTCAATTTCAGATTTAACTAAACGATTCAAATCAGGATGTTTTCCGATATGTATTACATTAAAGTCAACACTAGAATCTGTACCTCCTTCTAATAATACATCGTTTTCCTTTGAATTATCATCATAAGACATCATATGAATTTCAATATCATCTTCCATTTGTCGCGTAACTAAAATTGTAACATTACATCCTTTTTCAAGTAGCCATCTTAATTCAGCGTTAAACCAATTTAAATTCGAAACATTATTGATAACCCAAAATAGTTTAGTTTCAGAAACAAGAGCTTCATTGTCCTTTAAAAAATCAGCAAAAAATGGATAAATTGAAACAATACCCATACCGGCTGCAATCCCAATTTTTCTAGTGTCTTGTTGATATTTTTTGGAGTAAAAGTAACTTGGCATTGCCCCGTATGGACCTTCAATCATTATATTGCAGGTCATTTTCCTACCCTCATTTAAAATTCTATTCAGCATAGCTTCTGTGATACCTTTTTGTGCTTTGAAATAAATAGTTAAATGGTCTGAGTTCTTTTCATTTTCTTGGGCTTCAGAAAGAACAGAAAATGGATGTGATTGGAAACAATAAAACCAAAAACTATAAGGATCAAGGAAATAAACATATACAAACGAACCAGGTTGGTATTTGTAATATTTTGGTTTTTTGATTTCTAATTTTATAACACCATTACCACACGCTGATAGTGTAGATTTATGTATACCACCACACCAAATAATTCTAAGGATTCTAACGGCTCTATCGTATATCAAAATACCTGCCATGGACCAAACCCAACCTAACCAACCTAAAGTATTCAAATGAAAGTACATAGAAATAATAAAAACAATGTTAAATGCCTTATGTAACACCAAAAATATTTCATAAGCATAATCTCTAAAGGTCCTAACACTTTCGAAAACGATTAAACCCATAAATACCATTGCCACTACACCCCATACCCAATAGGCGTCCATGTATGAAGCAATGTAGGTATCATTTTTAACTCCATCATATGTCCAGATTAAAGAGTGAATAAACGCTAACATTGTGCAAACATATGCACACCATTTATGGTAAAACATAAAAGTTGAGAAACTTATTCCTGATATATATATTAACGGGTTATTTCTTAAACCAAATAGATAAATTAAAGGAAAAATAGAAATTGACATTATATCCGTCCTATAACTAATTAAACTTACATTCCTTGAATATTCACTAGTTAAATAGGCATTTGGTAATGGTACATCATAAAAAACGCAACAAGTAATTGTAGTCAGTATAACAAAAACCATAACCACAAAAGTATTTAACCTGGTATGGAAATTAAAAGGTATAATACCCCACAGATATAAAGTTTTATCTTTATAATTTTTAAAAATTGATGGTAAAATTAATTGTTTCTTAATAGTATTATTATTAAACATTTTAACTAGTTTTAAGTTTGGGAAATTGTTAAAAAATGTGGCCACAGATATTATGAAAACCCAATAAAATACCAAACCCCAGCCAAACCATTGAGATGTTCTAACTGCTACAGTGTAATGTTTAAAAGAAGAATGATAAAATTCAAAATCAGTCATATTAACATTTAATGTATCATAGACTGTAGTAGTTAAATCCAATTCAGTCGAGTCTCGTAAATAATGTGTACCATTTTTATAAATTTCAAATAATTCAGATACTGAATAGTTCAAGTCAGCTTTTTGTATACATCTTGTTGATAAATGTTTCAAAGCTTTTTTTTGTAAATGTTCTTGATCAGTTGTAGTCATAATACAATTGGTTATCGTACCCAACCAATTAATATCAGCACAACGACAGGCATACGCTGCCATACCATTTGAATGAGAGCTACAACCCCAATCAAACTGTAATGCATAGTAAATACATGCCGAAGCTACAGTGGAATCAACTAAAACCAAAGCTTGTGTGCTTGTAATTAAGATTGATATCAATGAAATCAATGAAATCAATTTCAATTCCATACTGTATTATATTTTGTTTGTATTTGAATATATTTCTTTCTTGTAACCTTATTTTCATATAAACGATATATTTTATTGAATTGAAATCAGTTTAAAAATAATGTAACCTATTTATACTATTAAAACAACTTCTTAAATTTCAGTCTCTCCATAAATTAAAATATCTTTGTATTTTTGACGACCGCTATGTTCAATTGGTTTAAATTCGGTTGTCAATATTAATAACTCTTCTATAGTCTTAAGGTTTTTCGCTAATATCGTTATTAAGAGTTTCGATATGACAGAAATCATAAATTGGATCAATTAATAATAAATTAATAATAGATTAATGGTGAATTAAGGTGAATCAATGGTAAAATTGCTCATTTTTGAAGATTATTTAATATATTACATAATTATATCTAAATAAATTTATGAGAATTTATGAAATTTCATCGTAATTTAATATATGTATATATACATATTCACCTTAATTTTGGATGGACTGCTGATTTTATTCTCCATATTTTATTGATTTTTCACATAGTTGAATTTTTTTTCACAATGTCCAAAGATAGTAATTTCTTTAAACTATTTTGCTCGTCATACTAGATTACTCAGGAAAGGATTGCTTTTTGATTTTTACCCATCCATTCGCTAAGAAAAATTGACAAAATTATACACAGCTCACCATTCCAAATTTGCTGGAAACGAGTAAATTTAAATGACTACAATAAATATTTGAGCATATTATAAATGCGTATACATGCATATATTTAAAAATGTGTTTTACTATTGATAGTTTAAAAGAACTCCTGTCAAGAGGTTGAAAAAATGCCAGAGCAATTATGGTGTCAATGGAGTTCATTGATGGATGTTGTCAAAATGAGCAAATATACTTGTTCCAATAGTTTATGTAATTATTTAAGAATTGTATATTATATTTTATTCTTTTTTGAAAAATCTACTGTTGTGTCGTAAAATAGTTGTTTAAATAACAAAAAAAATATTAAGTGATTAATCAAAAATGATGTATCAGAATCCATCAATAGAAAAGCTGGCCTCATTGTCTAGCACGTAAAATGAATTGATACCGGTGCTTCTAACAATGATAAGCTAATGAATTTATTTAAAATATTGCAGGTGTTACAAGATAAATATATAATTGCTACCATTCATCTGTCGTTTATATGTTTAACATCAACTAGAAATTAAGTTGAAGATGGTTCTTAAATTATTTAATTACAGTCGTTAGTTAATTTAGTATCACTATGAAGCACTATATTTCTATTTTTTATTTCTTTTCGTTAATGCGGGAAAGAAATTTTTCAGCGCAGAAAAAAAATTAATTGAAAAAAATAAAAATCGATGAGCTTTTCGTTTTTCGATTTTAATACTTTTAAACTAATAAAAATATCAAATATATATATAATAGAAAGCGATATTTTCATACCCAAATATTGAAGATTAGCAATCTTCTAGTTTTTACTTTTAAGACTTTTTTATGTTTTTTACAAAGTCTATCAAACTCATATCTGCTGTACCAACTTCATTATTTTTTAGATATCAACCAAAAAAATTATTTGTTACAAATATGTCTGATTTAGTCTCAAATAATGCTTCTAATACTATTAGAAAACATATGATTTCTGATACTCCGAATGAAAGTACCGAAATAAGAAAGAGAAGCAAGAAGTTGAAATTAAAGAAATACAAAGCTAAAAAAGTCGATCAAACTTCTCCATTAGGTGTTTTACAATTTGAAATTGATGAATTATTAAAAGAAAAAGATTTAACTCGTGAATCTGTCAATAATGATATTACATCCATCTTAAACGATAAAGTTAAAGATGAAAATTCGATTACATCAAAATACCATCGTATCGTAACTGATGTCGAAGTTTTATCCATTGGTGCTAACGGTGACGGTATGGCAATCATTGACAATCCAGTTGAAGAAAATAAGAAACAAATTGTCACAATTCCGTTTGCTCTACCAGGTGATATTGTTGAAATAAAAGTTTTCAAAACCCATCCTCATTATGTTGAAAGTGATTTGTTGAAAGTTATCAAAAAATCAAGTTTACGTAAAGATGAATTAATTAAATGTAAATATTTTGGTAAATGCTCCGGTTGTCAATACCAATTTTTAACTTATGATGAACAGTTGATTATGAAGAGGAATACTGTTGCCAATGCTTATAAATATTTTGCACCAAGTCTATGTAGCGAAGGATTACTCCCTACTATTGGTGATACAATTGGTTCTCCATTACAATATGGTTACAGAACAAAATTAACTCCGCATTTTGATGTCCCAAGAAAAGTTAAAAATTTAGAAGAAAGACCTCCATTAGGTTTTGGTCAAAAAGGTAGACCACAATGGAGAACTGAAACATTACGTGAAGGTGGTTCTGCTTCAATTTTAGATATCGAAGAATGTATCATCGGTACAAATATCATCAATAAAGGTATGTCCAACGAAAGAAAGAGATTTGATGAGGAATTTACTAAATACAAAAAGGGTGCTACAATCTTATTAAGGGAACACACTAGAATTTTATCTCCTGAAAGTTCTGTTGAAAAAATTCTTGAAGATGAAGAAGGCTCAAGAGATTTAACTGATGACAACAAAATATCACATATTGAAGAAGCTGATTCTGTAAACAATAAAGAATTAGTAAAAACTTGTGTTACTAACTCGAGACAAATTGTAACAGAATATGTTGACGGTTACACTTTTCAATTTAGCGCTGGTGAATTTTTCCAAAATAATAATTCAATATTACCATCTGTTACAAAATATGTCCGTGATAATTTAGAGCTTCCATTAGTAAATAATGAACCATCCCCAAGATATTTAGTTGATTGTTATTGTGGTTCTGGTTTATTCAGTATTTGTAGCTCCAAGGGTGTTGACAGGGTTATTGGTGTTGAAATTTCAGCTGACAGTGTTTCATTTGCTATTAAAAATGCTAAAAACAATGGTGTTGAAAATTGTAATTTCATTGTCGGTAAAGCTGAAAAATTATTTGAATCCATAGACGTTCCAAACGATCGAACATCTGTTATTTTAGATCCACCAAGAAAAGGTTGTGATGAATTATTTTTGAAACAATTGGCAGAATACAATCCAGCTAAAATCGTCTACATATCATGTAACGTTCATTCTCAAGCAAGAGACGTTGAATATTTTATCAAAGAGACTGAAAATGGTAAACATTATAAAATTGATAGCTTAAGAGGTTTTGATTTTTTCCCACAAACTCACCATGTTGAAAGTGTTTGTGTACTAACCAGAGTTTAGGAATGCTGTTTTTTAAATTCATATCTATTGTACGCTAGTGCATAAATATCCACTATATTTTAATTATTTATTATTCACATATTTATATAATTTTCTGTAACAAATAAAAATTGTACATTGCATTAAAAAAATTATTTATATTTTTTTAACTGTTTGACATATATACACCAGATAAAGTTGTTCGTATCTTTTTTAATGTAAAATGTTGGTATTTAACACTTATAAACATTTTTTTAAGTTAGTTAAAGGATGACTAAAGCCGAGGATGTTTAATTTTTGGAAACGAAAATATCCATAATTAGTATTATAACTAATTGGGACAAATGGGAGTCTTAAAAATCAATTATAAGGCACTAAGTATTTAATGTTTACATTTTTATTATATTGCTGCAAATCTAAACTAATTTTTGATAGGTACGGCTATAAAATTTTACTTTGTTTAATATAAATTCAGAATAATATCAAAGAGTTTTTTTTGTTTGATATAATCATATATATATTAAAAAAACTTTTTATTGGTATGTTGATTTTTTAATTATATATTCGAGGGCACATACATAATAATTTCAACAAATTGAATATTTAAACAAGAAAAAATATGGCTGATGGTATTGGTATTTGTGTTTTGCTGTTTACAATTGACTATTTACCAGGGGTATTTACATTAGGAAAAAGAATTAAAAATATAATTGAGGAAAATAATGAAGAAAATAGATACAATACTGTATTACTCGTCACAAAATCGTTATGGATTAATGACATCTCTAATGAAGTTAAACATATTTTAGAGGAATTGTTTGGGCATATATTAAAAATCGATCCGTTAGAAGATCAAGCTGTAATCGAACAAGCTAATAAATCTAAGGCATATTTATTAAATAGGCCTGAATTATCCTTCGCTATTATTAAACTAATTATTTGGAAGCTTATTGAATATAAAAAAATAATTTATTTAGATTGTGATACATTGCCTTTAAAAATAGATTTTTTCGAAAGAATAATGTCAGAAACAGAATCTTTAACAAAATATCAAATTGGTGCCGCTTCTGACATTGGATGGCCTGATATGTTTAATTCTGGTGTAATGGTTCTGGTGCCATCAATGGAAGTCTACACTAATTTGATTGGGTTTGCATTAAATAACGTTTCCATTGATTCATCTGATCAAGGTATTTTAAATCAATTTTTCAATCCCTTATTTCACAAAGGCTCAAAAAATTTATCAATTTATAGCTTAAAAAGATTACCATTTCTATTTAATATGACGATTGCAAACGGTGGATATGAATATTTGCCAGCTTTGCAATTTTTTTCAGATGACATAGAATGTATTCACTTTATTGGCAAAGAAAAACCATGGATAAATAATAAAGAGAATGAATTGAGAGATTATCATAAAATATGGAATAACGCTTATCTTGAATTTCAATTAGAGTATCTTTTACCTAATTATACTAAAAAATTAGAGTTAAATAATTTTGAAGAAAATAGGACTGATTTTAATATTGACAATTTTACCCAAATTGAGCAAATTGTCACTTATCCGGATAATGCAAATGTTCTCAAAACTTTCGAGGAATTAAATATCAACCCATCAATTTCTTTGTCACCATTTGTTGAAAGAGTAAAAGAACTTAATACAAATGAAATTGAAGCTAATGTAAATAATAACTGTGATAATATTCAAACAGTAGAAGAAGAACAAGATGACCAAAATGAAGTTGATGCTCAAGAAGAAGCAAACACATCTGTTATATATCAAAATAATATTCTTTTGACTTGTAATAATAATTCCAATCAAAAAGTTTATGAAATTAATGATTTTGATTCAAAAATCACTAGTCATTCAATTGAAATGGCTTCCGACAAGTTAATTTATGGTAGCGAAATGCCCTTAACTGAACTTATTAAACCATTGAAAGTATCAGAAATTAAAAAAATAATTAATAGTAATAAAAAAGTTAATACATTTGATTGGGAAAATACAAATTATTTAGATAAAATTGAAAGAGTATTCCCAGAAGATTTGAATGATGAATCAATTAAAGCTGCAAGTAAAAATATGAACAATATTAATGATTTTGAAAAAATCACAAAATCAGACCCTACCGAATCTATTGAAGCAACTACAAGTACAAATACAAATACAAATACAAATACTAATAAAAGCATAAATAAGGTAGTGCAATCTGAAATAAATGCTAAATCATTATTTGATTGGGAGAAGACTGATTATTTAAATAAAGTCACTCGTACATTTCCTGAAGACGAATCTTAATTTAATGAAGTTGTAATGATATAACAATCCAGTAATATAACATAATAATATAGTAATATAACATAATACGACGAAATTAATATAATTTAGTGTTAGAAATAAATAAACCTCAAAAATGCGAGATAATTTTTGATTCTAAATTTGTTTCTGTTCTATTAATAAAGCAGACAATTATAAATATTTACTTAATTAAAATTTGAATATAAAAACAAACAAATATTACGAGGTGTTTCTTTTGTTAAAATAAAAATAGAACAAAATAACGAGTTTAATCATACTTAGCTTAGAAATATTACTAATAATTATCTATACAAAAGGTCACGAAAATTGCAATAGATAAATATAGTCACTAACGCTGTAGTAATACATTTCGCATCAATTCCACCATTTGAAAAACAAACAAACATGAATTTACCGTAGTACGAGAATCAAACAGTTATGTAATTTTAAACGCAAAGAAACGCAAAAACACGCTAAGAAAAACTAAACACACTCACAGAGATATTTTGCGCTTGATTATCTTCAGATAATTTGAGGTTTTCTTTTTAAGTTTAGAGACATCCTGCAGTAAAATTTTTGTACCATACAAAAAAAAATCATTAAACCAGATAACACTACACCTTTCGCTATTTCAACATAATAGTAAGAAAGACTGATGGTAACATTGTGTGTATTACCATGTTTACCAAAATTAATTCTACGAAAAAAAATTTTGCACAAGATACTAGTTTTAACGATGCTGAAACTTTTTTCAATAGTGGCTGTTAAATTTTGTATAGCAATCTTCAGATACACCTTTAATTTTTTTTATTAGCAATATTACTCTTATCATGTATAACTAATATCTTTTATTTCAGATCTGTTTTGAAATTAAATTGAATTTCGGGTATCGGCTTTTATAAGTTAATTTTAATGATTTTGTTTTTATTCTCTTTGTTCTCTTCGGTGAAACTAAAGCATTTTACGTCATTTTTTTTGGTATTTTATTTTTAAAGTTTTATATGGCTTTGCTTAGCATCGTCAATGAAAAGCTGCCTATTGGGTTTGTGTTAGTATGTTTTTTCATTGATCAGATGATAAATTACATATAGCTATTCTAACTATTCTAACTATGTTAATTTAATAAAAATTTTGTTAAATTAGATGCATTCTTCATTTCATTACTTGATTTCTACGATTATTGTGCTATTAATGAATACAAAATCATTTCGGAATTTGATGATGCTTTATTTTTTAACTCATCGATGACTTCTTAATTTATTTTTAATTAGTTTGATGTACTTACATTAAATAAAATTTTTTTATTTTTAGTATTACATTTTAAGCAAAAAGATACATATATAAAGGCTTATTCGATCATAATAGTTTGGAAATGTGTCTTACAATATAATCATTTTTATCAATTCTGTATTTGAGTTAGAGCTACTAACTTATATTTCATTTAATTCCAGGTGTGCATCTGCCTGTGTGTATTTGTGTGTTTGAATGAATTCGTCTGGATAACGACATTTATTTCTTTTCATCATTTGATTTCTTGATAGGTATTTTACTTTATTTATTAATATTGATTAAATTAATAAAATATCGTTGAAATATCATTAAAATCAAACGCATTCAACTCAATGATCTTTTTTTAAAAAAAATTGCATTTTAATTCATTACGTTTATTTTAACCTTTTTTTTAACCACTTTTTCATCGTTTAATTATAATGAAATATAATTCAACTTCGGTGGTCTTTATACTATCCACAATTTTTGCATTTTTTATTGATTTAGCAATTCCAATAATACAAACACATAATTTAACTGATACTTATTTTTTAAACAAATCAAATAAAATAAAATCAAAGTACTTGAATAATTTAAAAAGGCAAAATTACGAAAGGTTGAAATTTTCAACTAATACTTACGATAGAGATATTTTACAAAAAGATTATTCAATTGATAATATTATTCTAGATGAAGAAGGTAATGTATTTAGACAAAATGCTACTATTCTAATGTTAACAAGAAATTGGGAATTACCTGGTGTACTTCATTCAATGAGATCATTAGAAGATAGATTTAATAAAAATTTTCATTATGATTGGGTTTTCTTAAATGACGTACCTTTTGATAATGAATTTATTGAAGCTACCACTGCAATGGCAAGTGGAAATGTTCATCATGGTTTGATACCATCAGAACATTGGGATTGCCCATCATCAATTGACAAGAATTCATTGAATATATCAATGTCCATCATGGAAGAACAAGGAGTGGTTTATGGAGGCTCTTTTTCTTATAGAAACATGTGCAGGTTTAATTCAGGTTTTTTCTTTAAACATGAATTATTACAAAACTATGATTATTATTTTAGAGTAGAACCTAATGTGGAATATTTTTGTGATTTTCCATATGATCCATTCAAAGTTATGCATGATAAAGATTACAAATATGGTTTCGTTATAGCAACACTTGAATATGAAGATACAATCCCTACACTTTGGGAAACAGTAGAAGAGTATATTGAAGTCTATGGAGATGAATTTAATATTGACAATAAAAAGAATCTTTATCGTTTTATTACCGATAATGATGTCGATGGGCCAAAAAATATTAGTGTAGTTAGCTCAACTGATTATAATTTATGTCATTTTTGGTCAAATTTTGAAATTGGTAATTTAAATTTTTTTCGAAGTGAAGCCTATACAAAGTATTTTGAATTATTAGATTCAAAAGAGGGTTTTTACAAAGAGAGGTGGGGTGATGCCCCTGTTCATACAATTGCAGCATCTTTACTGTTGAATAAAGATGAAATTTTTCATTTTGATGAAATTGGTTATCAGCATTTACCTTTCTCCACATGTCCTGTATCATATTACTTAAGAATAAAACAGAGATGCCAATGTGACTATAGCAGTAAATTCAATATTGATATACAATCAAATAGCTGTCTAACAAAATTTTGGAAGCATGGGAATGGGAAAACATTTTTAAAAGAATAAATAAATAAGCATTGCATTTAGCATAATAAAAAACTTTATAAGTGAAATAAATTCTTCTAGTCATTGATCACACAATACTGTTCGTATTTATATAAAAATATTTCATGAGTTTAGAATTACATAATTTACTTTGAAACTTTTATATAATAATGAAACTTTTAGTCTAACTAAATATACGTATTTCCTTTTATTAGTAGGCGATTGGTCTAATTAGTTATATTTTTACTTATATACATGATAAATTAAATTAACGTTCATTAATCTAAAATTATTGAAAATAAATTATAATGAATAATTTTAGATAACTTGATATAACATTGTTGTTAGGACCTTGAATAAACTTTGGAATTATCATTATTCCAATATGAAAATAATTTTAATAAATAATAACGACTGAATGCTGATAAATATTAATTGTCGAAGTCGTTATATTATTACCTAAACAAATTTTGTCAATCTATTCTAAGCTTGTAGTGGTTGTGGCTGGGATGGCGCAACGCCTTCAGGTAATGGAGGAGCCATTGGCTTAGCTTGCCAAGCTGCATATCTTTGGAACATTAAACCAACACCTTCAATTACACCTAGTAAACATGCACAAGTAATAGCGCTGTTTCTAGTATGTTTCCAACCACCTCTGATTGCTAAGGCACCACCAGTGAAGAAACCAGCAATGATAGCATTCCATGGATCTTCTCTCTTTCTCACAGCTTTGACACCACAGTCAAAGGTGGAAAATAAACCACCCCAGACACCAAAGTTACCACCTACTACTGGAGCACGAGCTTTAACAGAATTAACAGCACCGATACCACGTTCACCTAGAGGCGAATTTCTGAAACCTTTTATACCATGCCAAACTAAACCACCAATAGCACCCATAGCGAAGGCACCACCAAAATCATTTAGAATGACAATAGGACATGGATCTCTTGAATGATCAGCAGACATTTAAATTTAAACTATTGTGTTATAATGTAGTATTGATTTTTAAAAAGAAAAACAATTGGTGTTCTCAGAATTATCTATTTATTCAATATTATCTATTACGATTATTGCTTATAAATATGTATAAATTTACATAAAAAAGATATTTTTAATATATTCGAGTTTTTATTAATTTAGGTTAACATATAAATATGTGCAATAGTTTGTAAATGTTTCAACAATGAACGAAAAATGAATAAATTAAATTGATCGGATATCATAAAATAAAGAAATATTAATTCGTGCGGGTAATAATCATGACTATGATTAAATTAGAGATATTAAATGTAATAGTTTGAACTATTGTGAATATAAATAAAGATATATAGATATATAACTCCAGTAATCCTCATTAAATCTCTTGATATTTCTCTAATCATTTTACTATTTAATTATATCTTTTCGCTTTTCTCTAGTATTACTATAGATTTATTTTTTTATAGAATTATACCATGTATGGTACCAATGACCATATAATGGATTATGTAAAATGTCATGTCTAGCATTATCATCAATATTCCAAGGCTGAAGTGCTTTATAATCCAATATTTTAGAATTAATATCATCTATTTTCAAATAACTTGTTAGATGTTGTAAATAACCATCTGAAGATAAAAATTCCCATGAGTTCGCGAATAACTGTTTTAGAATCTCACTATTGCTCTGGTTTAATAATTTATTTTGTTTAATTTCTTCATTACCATAAAATGTGAAATATTCTTTAACACACATACCAACCTCGCTTATTGGACGAAATATTATTATGTCTAATTCATTATTATCAATTTCATTTTCAAACTGAGTCACTGCCTCATTAATTAATTTGTCATTCATTAATTCATCGGATTTTATATCTAAATTACTGTTAGTAATTAATATACATGTTTCATTATCAAGTTTATTACAAATTTCTTCACTGGAGAGTAATTCGTCAACGTTTTTTGTTACCAATAATGTGGGAGCTAAGTAACAAATTAATTCATAATCTTCATTAATAAATTGTAAAAATAATGCTAGTTTTGATAGGTTTGGATTTATATTAGTTCCATTGCAACTCAGCAATTTTAGAATATCGTCATTCACATTAATAATTTTAATATTTGATGCAATTAAAAATCTTAAATCTAATAATTCATCATTATCACCTTCATTATTATGATTATTATAATTTTTGGTAGTACCAGTACTAGTATTATCATAGTCATTAATATGATCAATTGTATTAAGTGGATAATCTTTTTTTTGTAAATTTGGTACTAAATTTAAAACCGCCAATTCAAATTTTGAATTAACTTGTCTTAAAGATTGATTGAGCACAACTATAGATTTAATAATGTCAATAGTAGTATTACTATCGATAATTGTTACCCATAATTTATTATCATCCATTAAATTTATATCATTTGCATATTGCGAAAATCCAGAAAACGAACTTCTTGGATTTAAAAGATGTCTTACCCATTGCACTTCTACGATCGACCCTCTTCTTGGGTCCATCGTATTATCATTATTGTTTGTAATGGTGTTATTTCCATTGTTATTAATGTTATGATCAAAGTTATAATCAATTGGTGGGTTTAAAGGTTCTACATTTCTTGATAACAATAAATTATCATTATTCGTTTGTGAATCCAATTGAAAATTATTCAATATATTAGATAACACTTCAGGCGAGGAGTCATTTATATTATAATAACGTTTAAATAACTGATAATCATTCTTATCATTTAAATTATTTTTCAATTTATTATTATTATTATTATCACTTGAAGAAATTGTATAATCATTTGAAATTTTTTTCATATGAATATTTTCGTTAATTTCGTTATCACTTTTGATATCACTCTCAATATCACCGTCATCTTCATTTGAAATGCAAGATTTTGTTTTGTAATAAGATTTACTATTACCATCAGCATCATCATCTTTGTCATCACTGTTTATATTCTCAGCAATATCATTATCCTCATTGTTATTGTAATTGTTATTATTATTATTTAATAAATCATTGCTTAAACTACTATCAATTGCAGTACTAATTGGTGAATCGACATTATATGGGATATCATTCAAAGTATCTTGGGGCTCCGACCACGATTTCCTTACCAACTCAGCTAAATCACCCTCATCCAGTAAGATATCATTATCTAGATTATTAATAAAATTAGCTTCGTACTCCATTTTCTCGATCAAATATGTTTACAAATACTGACCCTGATCCAATTGTTTATGTATATATGAAAATGCTAACCAGCAATTACAAAAATTATAACACTTGATTACAACGACCAGTGATGCAATGACAACAACAATGTCTAAATAAATACAACAATACAACAAGCTATAAATAATAAAATATTAATTTAATAGAATAATTTGACATAATTTATTATTTTTATGTTGTTAATTATTATATAATTAAATATGGAGAATAAAACCTTTATTTTTCTGGTTTTAATACCGGTATTTGTCATACGGAATCCCCAAGCGCTGGTTACTGCAAAGAAAAAAAAAGCTTATTAAACAGTAATTCAGTGCAGCTTTTCTGCACTTCGACGGGATTTTATTTCCAAACTGTGCGTTCGTATTTTGGCTACAAACGTTTCTCTCTGTTTCTCTGCTCGTGATTTTTTATTTTATCAATTGGAAAATTAAATTAGAGGACAGGGTAACTTACGGGGAAATTATAAGTATATTTTAATTGAAACATTGTTAGAGGTATAAGATGACTTTTAGTATTATATTGAAATTGCAATTACCGCTGTTGTTATAGATAATATAAAGATTTATTACATTAATAGTCGACTATATAAAAGTTCTAGATAGGCAGATCTGTGTTTCTTTCTCTTTTTAGTTATTGTTTTGTTGTTTTTTTTGGTACAGATTGCCAATAAACATTATATTACCAGAATTTTTTTAAATGGAGGCATGAAAAATTATAAGTATAATACTTTAAAGAGGTTTTTTACAATTCTAAATTCAAATTTATCAAAATCAAATAGAGAAAGTGAAGAATTAAGAAGCACGCTTAAATACCTAATTAAAAATGTTAATGATAGTAATAATAATTCAATAAATTTTAAAATAAATAATAATTCAGTTGCAGACAATGAAAAACATATTGAAAGAATTTCGAATTTATTGAATAAATCTTTACCAAAAGTTGATTTACAAAAAAAAAATATTGAACAACATTATAATGTGCTATTTTCACAATTAAAGAATATTGTAGAGAAATCAATATCGAACGCAGATAAGACTCATTCAACGGCAATTATTAATGATCCAAAAAATGGAGATGTTGAGTCATTAAGGCTATATAATGATTTGATGTTATTGAAATTCAATAATAATAAAAATTACAATTATAAAGTTAATATGTTTTTAAAAATTCTACTTAATAAAAATTTTAAATTATATTTAAAAGTTTTTAATAACATTAATTTTTTCAATAATCTAATGGATAGAATTAACATATCTTTGTTAATTTTTTATAAAATCAATAATAATCAAATTTTTGAAATTTATTGTGATGATTGGTTACTAAATTATAATAAATTAAGTATTCCAATGAAAAGAATTTTCTGGAGATGCTTTTTAATTAAAAATGAAAATTATTCAATCTCTAAATTATTACAAAGGTTAACTATTGAAAAAAGTGAAATTATTACACCAAATGATATTATAATTATATATCAATCATTATATAAATATAACAATAGATTGTTATCAGATGAAGATATCGATATTTATTGCAATGAAACATTGACAATAAATCAAACAATTTTTATTAAAATGATAAGAATTTTGACAAATTTTACAAATGAAAATTTAATTGATAATAAACAAAAAGTTTATATACAAAATTGCAAAAAATGGATTACTGATATAGTAAAATTAAGTGTTGAAAATAAACTATGTTTAGAAAATAATAATGGGTTAGAAAATTCAAATACAGCAATAAGATCGAGGGGAATTTCAATTTATAAATATAAGTTTATTAGGGCATTAGAATTGAAAATACAAGAAATTTATGGATTTTGTGAATCAAGAAAGGATGAAACAAAATATTCAGAATTAATCAATGAACTCGACAAAGTATTATCAAGTTTAATGGAGGAAGAAAAAGAAATGAAATCTTTAATGTCCGTTAAATTCATATAATAGAATCAAAATTAAAAATATCCGCATCAACAGTCATATCAACATTCATTTTCATGTTCGTATTAATATTCACATTATTTTCATATTCATATTCATAAATATAGTCATTCACTTACATTCAATAGTATATATGTATTTAAATAAAAATATCCAAGTTAGTAATTTAAAAATAATACAGATTGAACTAAGAATAATCAACTAACAACTTTTAGAAATATTTCAAAAAGTCTCTCAATTTAGACTGGTTTTTATATTAAATTATTTTAGAACTGATAATAGGAAATACTTTTATTATCCAATCTATTTCTCTATTATCATTATTTATTTATGTATATATGCATTAATTAAAATTAAATTCACTTTCGAGCTGATATCTAAGTAACTTTAATTTTCCTTTTTGGATTTATCTTTTTTCTTTTTTTTGGAAGAGTCTTTATCTTTTGAATCACCTTCTTTATGGCTTCTTTTTTTACTCTTATGTTCATGTTTGGATTCTTTTTCGCTCTTTATAGATTTCTTAACGTTTTCTACATTGTCTAAACCAAAATCTTTAGCATCATAGCCAGTAGCGAAATGTTGTAACTGTAAATTCTCAACTTTAGTGACATTTTCACGTGGAGTTCTTACTTTATCATAATTAATTTCTGGAATATCGGCAATTTGACTAACTGATAATATTTTATCAAATTTTAAAGAATTTTTTGTTTTAGAATTTGCACTTGATACAGATAACGATTCTTTATCACTATTTGAACTTAATAAAACTAAATTTGTTGCTAGATTTTGTGTTAAATCTTTGGCCATTAAATATTTCTTATTACTGTTTTTAACCGATATTAGTCCATTTTCTAATGGTAAAGTTTCTAAATTAGATGGATCTAAACCTTTTGGTAATTTAATTAACCATAATTCTTCTTTATTTGATATTTTTGGAAATTTTTTCAAATTGGAAACTTTTCTGTAGTTTTTTGGAACCTTAAATGAAGGAATTTCTTCTCTATCACTGTCAATATCGGAATCAGATAAGTATTCTTTAGATAATGTAGATGTTTTTGCCATTTTGTAAAAATAATTTCTAAATATTTATCTTCAGTCTATTACGATGGCTTAATCACAATAAGTTTTATATAATTATTCAACCTTATTAAGTACTTGTTAAATATTGGCTACTAACGATTAAATATGTGTACAATAAACTAAAATATGTAAATGTTGATACTTTATAACATTTCATAGATTAGATTGATATTGAAAAAAAATTATGTGCATAATAAATTTTTTTCTAAGAGAATTTTTTTTCTTTTTTTCATACTAATTAGCGATGCCCATAAGAAAATTGATTTAATGAAAATTCAATAAAAAAAAATACTATATAGACTGAAAATAATATAACCAAAAAAAGAATTATATAAAGAATTATATAAGTTCCTTTTCATCATAATAAATGTAAGTAGTTCTACTAAGTTGAATCCATATCATTTGAAACGAGTTTACAAACTAACAATGATTAAATGTCAATTGTGAATTTTGAAATTAATTGAAAGCAAAAGAAATCAAATGAGCTATAGTAAAATGAGCTAACATGAGATTAAATGAAATATGATGGGTTGTGATGAGTGAGATAGTGAGTTTAGATGCCCTAACACTTAATAAAACTAAAAGCATGTACACCAGAACTATAGCATTCATATAAAAATTTTCATTTCGACATTGAAAAAAAATATTACAAAAAGGTTTCCCTCTATACAGTGTTTTTGTATCCTAAATTAGTTTTTCATACATTTTCTCTAAAAAAATTTTTCAAAATTAAAATTATTTTTGAAACTTTGTGCTGTGCTTTATTACCAAAAAATTTTTCATAAACAAGAAAACAGTTTTTTTTCAATGCCCTACTTAACAAAAATTGAAAGCGCTTTAGCATTGTATTTTATTTGTTTATACAAAATAAAATAAAATAAACTACGGTGAAAAATTTTTTTACTTCGCATAAAACAAATTTTAACTGAATTTGAAAAAGTATATAAAGTACTGAAATTTAAATAATTAAATAATTTATATCGTCTCTTGTTTGTTCTCTAATTTCTTAAACTATATTTATACAAATTTAGTATTACTTATACTTAAATATTACAAATATAAGTATCTAATAAGTTTCGAACTTTTAATAATAAAAAACCAAGTTTATTATTTCATAAAAAGTTAAACATACTTAAGAAATTATGTTCAAGGTTGAGCATACTCATGGAGAATGATATTAGAAAATAAAAAGTATTTTATTTCCTTATTTATATTGGCTTTGATGATAACGTTGTCTCTTCTTTCCCAGTCCGATTCGACCATGACGATAAGGGAATCTATCATGTTCTTTTTCTTTTTTATGGGTTTTAAAAATTTATTTTTTTAATTTATGAATTGGAAACTTTAAAGAACTTTTCTTGCCAAGTATTAAATACTTAATCAAGTTCTGAGCCTTTATTTTAATTTTCCTCCATGAGTTAACATTTCTTCATTTTTTTTATTTTTTTATCGTTGGAATTATTTTATATTTCTTTATTAAGCAAAGGATAATTTTTAAGATATTAATTTTTATTTCAATTCACGATGATGAAAATTGGTTCCTTACATTCGCAGTTTCCACGGTAGGGGTACGCTTACGAACCCATCGTTTGTACCAATCGGTGACCGCTCATTTATTGAGACCTTCCTAGGATGTCTGAGTGTTTTAATATAAAAATTAATTGTGTTTTATTCCTTTTAAATATATCATTTATAATCTTGAAATAGTAAATTATAACAGTATTTTAGGTTTTCAGTATAAACTGATTTTTATCCTCTTACATATTAAAGCCTATTAATTACCATGATATTTATTAAAATATTGATGTTTCTATAAGAGTTGTCTATAAAATGCCAAAAGGTTTAGGTTTCCAACTAGGATACTCCCGGATAAAAGTTGTTGATAAGTCGACTGGATCACCTGTTCTTCTTTTTTTTGATTCTCTATCATTTAAATTTTTCAGATCAGCCAAAATATCATTAACATTGTCAGTATTTGATACAATATTCTTCTGCATATTACTATTTGGCGTGTTTTTCTTAACTCCTTGTAATATAATATTCATACTTTCTGAGTCAAATTTATTTTCATTCGCCTCGATAAACATGCTCATCGACTTACTTACCAATTCTTCTTCCTCTAATACAGCCTTTTTTTTAAACTTTCTTCTACCTGTACTATTTCTATTTAAAAATGGAGTTAGCATTGATTTGTATAAATGTAAAGAAAAATAATCAGGATCACTTTCAACTATTTTGCGCCATCTATTCCAACTAGGTGGCAATGCATTGAAACTCATATGTTGGAATAGTGGAATTAATAATTGGTTATCTAATTTTTTCCAACTATTAAAATGGTTCCGTAATATGACAAGAGTTTTATCATTTGAGTTTTTTCTTCCTCTTATTAAAGTTAATTTTAACCATTTAATTAGTTCGAAATCAAATTCAGGAAGTCTTTTAAACCCAATACTAAATATTATAGAATGATAATGCTTCATGCAAATTTCAATAAATATTTGTTTATTTGTATTTGTCTTCCATAAGTTTTTGAATTTTGTTATATAATTACTAATCAATTCAGATACAGGTATTTCACTTTCTTTCCTTTTCTTCTTATTCTGTTTATTCGTTGTTTCAGTATCATCACTAAAGTTTTTACTTTTAATAACCCTTATATTGTCCTTTTCCCAAAGGTCGCCATTTTCAATCAAAATATCTTTAATATTAACAAGTGAGTGTATTATATCTATTAAGTCGTTTGCATCTATTCCAAAAAAAGGAATTTCATTTGCATTTTCATTTTCGTCATCTTCCGAATTAGATAGTTCTTCTAATTCATCAGTATTCCAATAATTGTCCCATAGCCAATTTAAAGATTCTCTACAAGCCATGCGTAACATTTCTAAACTAGGTAACTCTCTTTCGTGTGTACCACAATGTCTTAAATCCACTAACCAGGAAGGTAAGTTAATTTTTTTTGCTAAAATATGTAAAGGGATAGCAAAAACAGATTGTTGACTCGGATCTAAAAGACCGTTAACAAACCTGATTATAGACATAGTATAACTCAATCTTACGGACTCTTCATTTATAACTTTATTTGATTCTTGATAATTTTCATCCAGTAAAATAGAGGCGGTCAATTGTGAAGTACTAGCAATAACATGAGGAAGATATTGAGAACCTTTGCTATTGTATGCATTGACGATTTCAACTGCCCTGAACCTTAAATCCAATTTTTTTGTAGAAAAAATATCATCATTCAATCTCTCACCAAAAAAATATTGCTTCAGTTTTTCTAACTCATCCTGATTTGACCATGGCACAATACGATATTGCATATTTCAAAAATGATGTTCTTATTAAAATCAGATAATATTGTTTTATTTGTTTATTTATCGGCTTTTCTGGTGTGATAAATAATTAAATTCCATTAAAAGCTTAATATTAATTTCAACTATGCGAATTTAATATTTACAATAAGTTCTGTTTATTTTTGCATGTCAATTTTCAATTTCAAATTGTCTCTTCTCAACTCATCTCATCTCATCAATATTCGATATAATTTTTGAAAACTAAAAGTACTACTTATCAAATTTTTTTTTCGCCTACATTCTTAAAATTTTACTACATTTTACTAAACTACCGTAGTCCAAGAATTTGATTTCGGTATGTAATTAAAGTAAAGCGAGTTGCTGCAAAATGACTATTTATTATTTATTTCGAAGTGTAACATTGCATTTCATAAACAATAGATTTAAAGACTATAGATAATAATTTTATTATATTGTGTACTCTTGATCATACTTTAACATTTTAATTCTATTGAATTAGACAAACCATATATATTCAAAAATTCAAGCAGACACGCTAGAAAATGTCAAAGGTATTGAAAACCAACGAAAAAGTTCCGAGAAAGAGGAAAAGAAGTACTCTAGTTTGTACAAATTGTAAAAAAAGGAAAAGTAAGTGTGATAGAAATGTGCCATGTGGACATTGTAAATCATCAAATCTGGAAAGAACATGCGAATATTTGAATTCACTTCCGACTAGAGCCACAAGTGATACATACCTGCCAAAATATAATTACAACAGTACCGATGGAACACCAATTGAAACAAATTTTTCAAAAAATAACAAAGCTTTAAATGTTGTGGAAAATGGTGAAATTATTTCGAATCATATCAACTCGTTTGACAACCAGCGTTTAAGCTCAACGATGGATATTTTATCAGAACTCCCTCAATTTAATAATAATAAGCTAAATAATGATCTAGTATGGCATCCGAATGATAATACTGATTGCTATTTAAATATTTTACCATTTGGAAAAGCATCAGTTTTTAAAAGATCGTCGTTTCATCAACATAGTATATACAGTAATTTATCCATGACCACACAAGATAGATATTCAAATTTATTCACTACTTTTAGATCTATTATTGTACGCAAGACTGTTAAAACTTATAAAAGGAATAAATTACAAAATGAAGAAGCGGTTAATAGAGAAATTGGTAACTTAGAACATATTGAGGATGGACTTTTATCAGCAGAGACCGAAAAGAGTAACAACAACTCCGAATTGAATGTTGAAGTTGATCAATCGAAAGTATTGCCAAATTCATTTGATAAAATGGATGTATTTGAAGGTATGGCTTCATCAAATAAAACAATTTATCAAAAACACCAGCTAATATATAAAAATTTAGTTGAAAAATATGGAAAAGTCAGAAAATTGGATAGCAAAGATATTACTTTGGATTTTTCTAGCATAAATGAATTGATGGAAGAGAATATCCCAAATAAGGTTAATTTCACTGAAGATATATTACCATTTTTTGAAAAGTATATCCTTAAGTTAGTGCCAGTTCTTGATTGTGCTGTATTCAAAAATGAAGTAATAGTTTTTTATGATAGGTTACAAGCCAGAAAAATCAGCACCAAGCAATCCGATCATTTAATTTACTGTATTATATTATTGATTTCTAAATTATCACAAATTTCAATCAAATATAACATAACGGACTCTAAAAATAGTACATCTGATATTGAGGAATTGCAAAGTAGAAAATATTTAGATAATACAATTTTAGAAATGAGAATGGACAAATATATAAGTATTGTGACACATTTGATGTTTAAGAATAAAATTCTGAGAAAAAGTACTATATTTGATTTGATTGGAGTCTTATTATTAAGATTTTATTATTGGGTCTCCCCGGAATTGGGGGATGGCCAAGAATTAGAACAATGCCAAATATTGGACTCTCTAGCAATTGCTCAATGCAAAGAAATAGGCATATCATGGGATTTGCTATTGTATAAAACAGGTTATATTAGAGTTCACCACGACACTAGACCAGCTATATCTGATAGAAATATTTATATTTCTTTATTTAAAAGTATATGGGCATATGTTGTTTATAATGACAGAAAAAAATTATTAATTACTGGATGTGAATGTGCGATTGGTAAATCGTATAATTTGAATAGTTCAATTTTGGAAGATAGTGGTATTTGGAAATTTGAAAATTATAGTAGCGATTTTTGGTATTTTAGAATGTTGATTTTAGATAATTTAATTTTCCAATTGAATAATCTTATTCATGATAATAATACTAGAGTTGATTATAATAAAGTGAATAAATTAATAGAAAATATAGAAAAATCATTAAAGAGTATTGAAAGTCGATATGCAATTGATAACTGTGATGAATTAGATTTTGAATTGAAATTATTATTAAAACATTTTAGAATTAATTTTACTCACAGTCAATTAATTTGGTTTGAATTAAATGGTAATTTAATATTGAAAAACGATATGATGAATACACTTTTTACTCAAACAATTGATTTGATTGATATTTGTTATACTTATTTCCATGGGAATAAAACTAATATTAAATTTAGTTACGCTACGTTCTATACTAATAAAATTATTGAAATAACTCTAAATAAGTTAATTTCTGTTATTATACAAAGCTTAATAATTAGATTACCTGAGATACATCATAATGAAACTGAAATTGAAGCGGCAACAGAAACTTCAACTACAACTGTAGCTGATAATCAAAATAAACTTGGTTGTTGTAGTAGATCTGAATTAGTTAAAATATATTTTGGCGTTTGTACATTATATTTTAATGAATTTGCGTATGATAACTACCGTGCATTCCGTTCGATGTTCAACGCCAAGATTTCATATAAAATGTTTGGGAATAGTAAGATTAATAATAAAAATGAAAGCTTAACAAAAAGTTTTGAATTGATTATTTCATACTTGAATTATAAAGCTACAAAACACAATGCAACTGCTATTAAATATGATGAATCAATGTTATTAACTGAAAAAATCCCATATATTAATGATCAAAGTGTTATAAAAGAATTACTATTAACAATAAGAGAAAATATTTTAAATTATAATGGTAATGAATCACAGTATAAAGAGACTGTTAAGAACATTGTTGAATGCTCCAATTTCTATATTTTTAATATATTTTTAACAATTTATAACGATGCAAAACTAAATTATAGTTGTGGGCCAATTTCGAATGTTGGTACAATTATTGATAATGATGATAATAATTTAAACAATATAGTAGTGGGTAAGAATCAAAATTCAAACACTAATACTACTGCTAATGCTAGTGCTAATGCTAATGGCATTGTAACTAATTTTGATGAAAGAATTGATAATACTGTTAATGGTGATCTATTTAATTTTAATGCTGGTAATTATACATCAACAAGTTTCGAACAAGAAGTTGACATGAACAATTATATCAATGCTTTATTTGAGCCAATTGATATGGTGACATTTTTTTGATAATTCTATTCTTTGTATGTTTGTATGTTTGTATGTTTGTATGTTAGTATGTTAGTATGTTTTCTAATGATGAATTAATATATATTATAGATTGATTGAGTTATTATTATTATTGCTGTTGTTGTTAATAATATGTTATAAATTCGACCGCTATAGGATAAATCGAAGTTGCCAGCATGTGAATTTTCACTTTCCTGAGTTTCATATATACATGGTAGAAAGTTCAGGAAACGGCTAAGAATAAAAACCGAATGAACACTGGAGAGAAACAAACTGAGAAAGCGAACACAAAAAAGAAGTCATACAGAAAATAAAGGCTACAGTAATGTAAAAAAAGACAAAAAATAAAAAGGAAACAAGGTGAATGATTAAGTTTTACCCCAATTGTTTTTCTCAATTTTCATTTAATTGAGCAAATTATTTAGAGAAAGTCAGGTAATACAAGTTTTTCAAATTTTAGTAGAAGGATATTAAAAAGTTCAACAAAAACAAATATCACAATAATGAAAACAGGAAGTGCTTTCGTAAAATAAATTATTAGAACCAATGTTTTCGGCTTGTTTGTTTTGTTAGCTAGATTCCTGCAGAAACAAGTTTAGAAAAAAACAAAAAGAAACTGTAAATCTGTTAATCAATTCAAAATTTTAAAATAACGATTAAATAGAGATGTGATGATGATTCAATACGTAATCCGGTTACTAAAAATTAAAAAAATCACATTCTAATAGTTAACATATTTCAAATTTATTGTCATAATTTATTACAGCTAATTCTTATTGGCACACCAAATTTTTTATAAGTTTATATTTATTATATAATCATATATTGTTCTATATATTGTAATAGGGTAAGAATTAACAGGAATAATAATAGAAGACTTGATTGGTACTAATGCTTTTATTATTCCTATTTTTGTGGTAAGTGGAATTTAAACCTTTCTGTTGAGAACAAGGTATTTAAAATTTAAATATATAGTAAATTATTTGTTATTGTATAGAACGAAAAAAATAGTTTACTATATCTTTAAAATTTTCACATGGTCATAGTTTACTTTCCATGTTTGTGATAATAAAAGAATTACTATTTGATATCCTTTTATTTACCTAATGCCATCTTATTATTTGTGTTTGTTTTCAGATTCCCTCGTTATCGTACAGTTGCCAGATATGTTGAATTTGTGTCCCTTTTCAAGGTAAGTGACATTTTTTCAAAAAAAGTAAGAAACCTATTGTCTGCAAACGATTTATAAAATAATATAACGTAAATGAATCTTTTTAAAAATTAAATTTAATAAGACTCAGTTTAATGTTTTGAAGACATAATGTATACATTATAGGTAATGGTCTATTATTTACTGTATTACCTTGGAATTTTATCTGTTGAAATTTATTGGACTCCAATTTTGTTACACGATTGTGTGAGACAGTGAGTGTTTTTTGTTTGGGTGTGGGTCTTTGGCGTTTGTTGGCGTTTGTTATTCATAACAGTGAATTAATTCAATAATAAGAAGTCATTCGTTGTTGGATATTAAACTAAAATAACGACAAAATTTTCACATTCTGATAATTCATACAATATTGTGAATAATATATACTCTGAAGACAATTTTATTATTTTATGCTCTTATTAATTTTAAATTTAATCAAATTTAAAAAAGTATATTAAGGTCTGTAATTTCCATTAAATAATTTGAATCTTATTTCGTATTTCTTTCAATTGTAAACATCATTAAAAAAGGAAAAAAGATAGACATCACAATTACATTGAACCAAATCAGAATAGTTCGACAAGATCTGATCTAATTAAAATAAAAATATAATATTTTACTTATAGAATGACACAAACTGCTTTTCAACCAAAAATTATTGTTAACAATGATAAATGTACCATTGACGGTAATACTTTAAAGTCTAAATATACTTATACTAGTAATTTAGTCACTAAAAATGATTTAAATGATACTTATACCGTTGATACAGTTAAAAAAGATTATGAATTTAATGTTGATTTAAATTTACCTAAATTAGGTGTTATGTTAGTCGGTTTAGGTGGTAACAATGGTACTACTTTACTAGCATCTGTTTTGGCTAACAAAAATAATTTAGAATTCTATTCTAAAAATTTTAAAGGTTTGAAAAAGGCCAATTACTATGGTTCTGTCACTCAATCTTCAACTATTAAATTAGGTATTGATCCTAAGACAAATGACGAAATTTATGTACCATTTAATGAAATGTTACCTTTAGTTAATCCAAACGATTTTGTTGTCACAGGTTGGGATATTAGTGATTTGAATTGTTTTGAAGCTACACAAAGAGCTTGTGTTTTGGAACATGATTTACAAATGAAATTAAAAGATGAATTGGAAAAAATCAAACCATTAAAATCTATTTATTATCCAGATTTCATTGCTTTAAATCAAAATGAAAGAGCTAATAATTGTTTCAATAGAAACTCCAGTTCTGAAGGTAATAATGATCCTTTATCTTTAGAAGGTTTATCGACTGATAAATGGTCTCATGTTGAACATATTAGAAACGATATTAGAACTTTTAAGAAAGAAAATGATTTAGACAAAGTTATTGTCTTATGGACTGCAAACACCGAGCGTATTTCAAATATTGAAGCTGGTGTCAATGATAATGCTGATAACTTATTAAATTCTATCAAAAATGATCACAGTGAGGTTGCTCCATCAACTATATTTGCTGTCGCTTCTATCTTAGAAGGTGTCCCTTACATTAATGGTTCTCCACAAAATACTTTTGTTCCAGGTGTTATTGATTTAGCTGAAAGAGAACATTCTTTTATTGCAGGTGACGATTTCAAATCTGGTCAAACTAAAATGAAATCTGTTCTTGCTCAATTTTTAGTCGACGCTGGTATTAAACCATTATCAATTGCTTCGTACAACCATTTAGGTAACAACGATGGTTTTAACTTATCCTCTCCAATGCAATTTCAATCAAAGGAAATTTCCAAGAGAGGGGTTTGTGATGATATGATTGAATCAAATCAAATTTTATTTAATGATAAAGTTGGTAAGACAATTGACCATTGTATTGTCATTAAATATTTGAATGCTGTTGGTGATTCTAAAGTTGCTATGGATGAATACTACAGTGAATTAATGTTGGGTGGTCATAATAGAATTTCGATTCATAATGTTTGTGAAGATTCATTGTTAGCCACCCCATTAATAATAGATTTATTAGTTATGACCGAATTCTGTACAAGAGTCACTTATAAGAAATTAGGAAATGGTTCTGACGAATATGAGCACTTTTATCCAGTTTTAACTTTATTAAGTTACTGGTTAAAGGCACCTTTGACTAGACCAGGTTTTAAGCCAATCAATGGTTTAATGAAGCAAAGAGCTGCTTTGGAAAACTTTTTAAGATTATTAATTGGTTTACCACCATTAGATGACTTAAGATTTGAGGAAAGATTACTTTGATTTGAGATTCTAAATATTTGTTTGTTTTACTAAAAGATAATGTGAATGTTAAATATAAAAATATATAAAGTTAACTGTATATTAAAATTATAAAATAATAACCTAATAAAATGAAATAAATATAATAAATTTTTAAAAAAAAATATCTTAGATATAATTAATTGATATTTACATATTTACCTTTAGGCTTGGGGTTTGGAAATTGACCTTTCTTCACTGAAATTAATTACTTTTACAATTTCTGTATTCACCGTCTTGAAAATTATTTTCAAAAATATGATAACATTCCTAAATATTAAAAAAAGGATTTTTTTTCTCAAGTAGGCGCTGGAAATTTCATTTTTTATGTAATTATGAATTATATTGGAAAAAATTCAGGGTTATTAGTATGAGCACTCTCTTTTGTTTAAAAATTTAATATATTTTACTAGTATAAGCAATTAAAAAACATTTCAATAATAATAAACTATTTACATATCCAATCTTTCTCGTTTTAGTTCTCCAAAAAATAGGAAAATCGATTTTTGCCTGATTTAAAGAGGAATAATGGTATCAAAGAAAGATATTATATCTGAAATAAAGGAGCAAGGTATATTAATAAATAGAGCTTTAAATAATGATCAATTGATTGAAGCTATCCGCCACTGTACGGTAGCTTTGAAAAATTTAAGGTCAAGTCATATACCTTTAAACATATACTATGAATTTCATACATTAATAAATGAAAAATGTCTAGACACCATAACTGCATACTTAATTGAAAATCAAAAAAAGAATATCTTAGATTTGAATGATGTTTACGAGATTATTCAATATACTGGTAATATTTTACCTAGATTATATCTATTGATTACGGTTGGTAAATGCTTTTTAGATGCCAATAAAGAATACAGAGTTGAAATTTTGAAAGATTTAATTGAAATGATTAAAGGTGAACAAGATCCAATTAAAGGTATTTTTTTAAGAAATTATTTATCTGAGTCAATTATTGTAAAACTTTTAACAGATGAATATTCTGAAATAGATTTAAAATTTAGATGTAATTTTATTATGACAAATTTTATTGAATGTAATAGATTGTGGATTAGATTACAATACCAAGGTTTCTTGAAGGAAAGAATTCAACATATTAGAGATAGAGAAGATATTAGACAAATTGTGGGCTCTCAACTTTTACAATTATCAAAATTAATTGGTAATGATGGGAAGAGATATAAAACTGATATTTTACCTGTTCTTAATCAACAGTTGATAAAGTGTAACGATGTTATGGCTCAAAATTACATTTTTGAAGTAATGCTAGAAGTATTCCCAGTTAGTTTTCATTTGGAATCATTAAATGAATTACTTAATACAACTTTAGAATTACATCATGATTTATCGATTAGCGATTTAATTAAGTCTTTGTTAACAAGATTAAATAAAGGTACGGAAAAGTTAAATATACAATTGATAGAATATACTGATATATTTTGGAAATATTTAAACGAACTAAATATTAAAATACCAACATTACCATTATCAGATTTTATACCACTATTAAACAATGTTATGGATATTACAGTAGACGAACATAAAGTTGGGAATATTAATGGTTATTTTGAATTGCTATTTAATAAACTTAATACCAGTAAAATTGAGATAACTGAAGAAGAAAGTACGCTGGTTTTTAACTTTTTAACATTTTCTAATTTGACGAGAATAAAATCGACTGAAAATATGGTATTTGAGGTATTATCATCGCAATCAAAATGGTATGGTGACATTTTACTACTACTATCTCCTGATATCAGGACAAAAATAATAATCAAAGTATTATCAGATTTAGTAAATTCAAGTTCTAAAGTATCTACGCCATTGATCAAATTACAATATATGTTGAATTTAGTTAAAAACATTTTTCAAACAATAGATAAAGGAAACGAACAACAAATCAACGATATAATTCCAAAATTTATTAATTATAATATGAAAATGTTCAAATCTAATAAAATCGATGAACTCATAGAAAATACATTAATATTAAAAAATTGGATATACGAAACTAACAGTGATTTCATCATTGTTGCTTATCCATCAATTATTAATCAAATGTTTAAATTAGCAAACTTATCTCAAATTATGAAACAGAAATATAGTACAAATAATGAATCAGTCAAAAAATACGACAGTACCAGCAAACACATATTCCGATTAATTTCACGTTGCTTAAGTGATATTGTCATGTCAAATAAAGATAATGATTTATCTGCTGACGAATTAGCTTATAAATATTACTTGAGCACAGCCGTTTTATCAGATAAATTTAATATGCGTGATATCTCAAATGATTTTTTTTGCCAAGCTTTTGAAATTTTAGAAGATAAAATAATAAATAAAAATGATGAGCAATTGAATTTATTTAACCACATGATTCAAACGTTACAAATGACAAATTCATTGAATAATGAAGATGAACTTTATCAAAAATTAGCTGTTAGATGTGTTATAAATGCTTCGAAACTTTTGAAAAAACAAGTCCAAAGTCGTGCAATTTATAATTGTTCATATCTATGGTGGTGCAGAAAGAACGATCTAACTCTTGAAAAAAAACAACTGGATGCTTCTGATTTCTTTAAAGATGGTAAAAAAATTTTAGAATGTTTACAAAAATCATTAAGATTAGCAGATTCGATTATGGATAATATATTAAGTTGTGAAATTATGATTGAGATTCTTGAAGTTTGCTTATTTTATTTTAACATAGGTGAATTACAAAATACACATATAAGTTCAAATTATATCAACCAATTGATATTATTAATCAAAAACACTAATAAATCCTTAAAATTAGAATTGAGTGCAGTAGAATCCAGCAATAAAGATAACAAACCTGATGGTAAATTGATCAATCAACAAAACTGGGTAATTGGTTCATCATTTTCATATGTGCCAATAACCACAATACAAGATACAAACCCTGAAATTAAGATAGATAAGAAGAGCCATAAAAAAGTTATCCAGGAGTTATCAATTCAAGATAAGATTTCAATTCCAATATTGCATTTTGAAAGAATTCTTAAATATATTGAATCACAACAAGCTACAAATTCATTATATTCCACTATAAACATTTAAGCATTGAGACAAATATTTTACAATACACCAAAATTTATTGTCAAATTGTATAATGGTACGATATTCAATTTCTGAATTTGTTCTCCTATCCAATTAGAAATATATATACTTCTCGTTAGTTTTCCGTCACTTAATTAATAAGAATTCAAGTCAAATCCATAACATATGATGATTTTGTTGATGGCTGAATTTCCAATTTTCTAATTTTTAAAAAATATTGAGACGTTTCGGTGGAAAGGGGATTTTTTCAATACTTTTTTTTAAATCTTTTTTGAAGACTAGCTTTTCTCTTTTGTTTAAATATCATTTTTGTACGGGATATGCCGTAGAAATGTCGAATATATTGACCAGAAAAAAAGAAAAGCTCAATTTCGATTTGATAGAAACTAAATTTGTTGTTCTTTTTTATCTTATTTTCATATTAAATCGTAAATATTTATTGCTTAATTATGTAAAAAGGAAAAAGAAAACTAGAACCGAACCCTGAATTTGTAATATATTTCTATTTCAAAGAGTGGAACTAGAAAAAAAACATTATAATTAAAGTTTGTGGTTATTTACATTGTAAATTACTTTTAGTTTAATTCGTTTTATAAGATAATTTGGATGTATATCACTAATACATAAAAATATTTGAGTATTTGTATATTCATATTAGATTATTGATTATAATTATATTTAAATAACTAAAAATAACAAAAACAACAACAAAAAAAGGTGTACACAGAATCATATATCTTTATTAAGTTTATTAATATATAAAGGAATTGGGATATTTTAATTTTATGAATTTAGGTATTAAATTAATTAAAGACAATCGTTTCATAATACTAAATTTAATAAAGTTTATTTGAGATACTAAAAATTAGGTTAAATATATTATTTGTTCTTTTAAATTTATTTTGTTATATCTTCATACTTTTCAGTGTTTCAAGTCAATTTATTAATTTCAAGATTACCAAAAATTAAAATGTCAAAATCTGTTAGGAAAATATCAAATGCTGAAGACTCTAGAATTTGTGTTGTGATGGTAGGTTTACCTGCAAGAGGTAAATCATTTATTGCTCAAAAAGTTGTAAGATTTTTATCTTGGATATCTGTTAATGCAAAATCTTTTAATGTTGATCAATATAAAAGAAAATTAAGTACATTACAACCTATTCCTGAAATCTTTGACAGTGAAAATGAAGATTCTTCTAAAGTTAGAGAACAAGCTGAAGCCAATGCACTTGATGATATGTTAAGTTGGTTCGAAGAAGAGGATGGTGTTGTTGCTATATTTGATGCTACAAATTCAACAAGGGCTAGAAGGTCTTATCTTTTTAATATATTAAAAAAAAATAAAATTGAAACAATGTTTATTGAAAGTTATTCAAATGATGAAAATTTTATTTTACGTAATATTAATGAAATTAGAAAAGCCTCTCAATATTATATTGAAGATGATTATGAACAAGAAACTAAAAATATATTATTAAAATTAAAAGAATATGAAAAAACGTATGAGACATTGGATTCATCAATTGATAATGATTTAACTTTTATTAAATTAGTAAATGGCGTTCAAGAAGTAATAATAAATCGAATTAAAACTTATTCAGAAAGCAGAATTGCATTTTATGTTATGAATTTACATTTAAAGCCAAGGTGCATTTATCTATCAAGACATGGTGAGTCTATGTATAATGTTGAACAAAAAATAGGTGGTGATTCTTGTTTATCTGAAAGAGGTTTTAAATATGCTCAGAAATTACCAGATTTAGTCACAGCTGATGCAAAAGATGCAAATTTAACTGTTTGGACATCAACTTTAAAGAGAACACAAGAGACAGCTCAATATTTAAAATATAAAAAATTACAATGGAAAGCACTTGATGAATTAGATGCCGGTATCTGTGATGGTATGACGTACGAAGAAATTGAGAAACTTTATCCAGAAGATTTTCAAGCTCGTGATGATGATAAATTTGAATTTAGATATAGAGGTGGTGAATCCTATAGGGATGTTGTAATAAGATTGGAACCTATTATAATGGAATTAGAGAGACAAGACAATATTTTAATAATCACACATCAGGCAGTTTTAAGGTGCATATATGCATATTACATGAATGTACCACAAGAGGAGTCACCGTGGATGTCAATTCCTTTGCATACTCTTATTAAATTAGAACCAAGAGCATATGGTACAAAATTAACAAAAATTAAAGCGAACATTCCTGCTGTTAGTACATATAAGGAAAAAGGAACAAGTCAGATCGGCGAGTCTACTGATACAACAAAATCTTCAGTACGAGATTTAATTAATTCAATCGATGATAATTGCTAGGTCAATATTTGTGAATAATAAAAATTTCAAAAATATTCAATTTAATGATTTTTATCAAATTTGATATTCAAACATTACAAATATATATTCCTAATTGGAGTTATATTTTATCGCATTTTAATATAAAAGGACAATAAAAAATGAATCAGTATAAATATTTTAATTCAACAATGTTATCAACTGAACGATGCTGGTTTTCGTTAGTTCTGAAGTTCACCTATATAAAAACAGATAATCCTCCATACCAAGTGTAACTAACAACAATATTTCTGCATAACAAGAAGAAAACTAATTTGAGTATATCAGCTTAGTGATCTTTTAATTTAAGTTAATTATATATTTATGTTTAGCAAGCGTTTTTTTGTTGAAATTTTCATCTTGCTTTAACTGTAAATAAAATATAATAAAAATTGTGGATTCTATACGAATAGAAATTTGCCATTATGAAAGCCAATTTGGGGATTTTATTAATATCAAATAAGATATTTCAATAAATGTATTTAACTTGGTACATTGAGTAAAAGCTCTTTATATTTCTATTATTCTGCACGACCCATTTATAGGGATGTTTCATGTTACTAAATTTTAACTTTTTTGGTCAAAGCGAAATGTTTCATATTTTCAAGTTATTAACGGATTAGGAAATCTTATAACTTTGGATACAATATTTAGATATCAAATGTCTGTATTTGTTCAAGCATGTCACCAAGTATATTAAGTAAAAGAAGAGACCGTTTAGTAAATTATTGTTGAAAATTTATAAGTAACTTAAAAATTAACTCTGAAACTATTTTTTTTCAAATTTTGAATCGATAATGTTCTTAGATAATCTTTACGATCTAATTATGTTAACTAGAAATATATTAAACTAGTTAATATATTTTAATATACATTTTAAAAATATTATATAAATCCAATTAATTTTTAAATTAGAATTTTGTCGAATAAGTTAGTGTTTGCTGATATAAAATATCGATATCTATCAACTTTTGAAAACTTGCAAAGATCAAGACGATATCGACACAAATAACAGGTAGTATGTTAAGAACTCCAAAGAGAGATTCGAATAATTCAAAAATTTTACATACTCCCCCAAGTATCAGCCATGAAACTTTTGGAAATACCAAATCAAAATTTCTGAAGGGTATTTCAGGTAAAGTTATAAGACGATCCTCTGACAAAAAAATAAATACGAATAGTTCAAGTAGCCTCCTCACACCTCCCCCTAGTGTCAAATCAAAAAAGTCCAATAAACCACCGCCATTAAAGTTACTCAATGACTCAGAATCAATTTCAACTTCTTCAAGCAAAAAATCTATAAAAAGGTTAAAATCAATTACATCAAGCGCAACATTTCTGAATTCACCAAGGTTACTATCACCGGCCCCAATAGTAGCACACACAGCAACGATACATAAACACGAAGGCATAACACCGATAAACAATGGCTTATTATTAGGACTTCTTGAACCAACCAAAATTACTAGTGTTGATCAAATGTTAATGGGAGGATTAGATGATCTTCAATTCATGTCAGATGAATCGCCAACAGTTTTATTAAAGAATAACAGAACCGCAACTAGAAATTTTTCATTAAAGTCAGATACTGGAAAAGAAATTTCATGTTCTGTATGTGAAGATGATATGACATTAAAATTAAATGGCGAAAAAATTATAGAATTGGAATGTGGTCATGTATGTCACTTTGAGTGTTACAATTCAGTTTTTATAGGTATTGATAGAATGCATGAAAAACCTAAGTGTTTTATATGCCAGAAGGAATCATTACCAAAAGACGATGATATAATTGAGATGTTAGTGTCTAATTCACTTATTAGCGAATCTCCAAAGCTAGAGTTATCAATGTCAACAGGAACTATCAAAACACAATGGTTTAACTCAAAAACACCAGTAACAAACTCATTCACATTGGAAACACCAAATGAACAATTAATACACACTGCCGATATTACGAACAATGGCTTTATTAGCGCTTCATCTAACATAAGAAACTCAGTTATTCACGGTCCAGATACAGAATTTGTATTTAATTTGATAGAAGACACCTTAAAAGAATATAATGAAGATGATGACGGTGCTGAGACTATGCATAGTGAATTGTATAATATAGACGATGACGTTGACTTAAAGTTAATAGAGACTCCCGGAAGCTATAAATTAGAGTTAAAGTTTAGCGATATTATTGATTCGGAAGATGAAAGTGCATTGTCATTTCCTGATAACTCATTAGTGAATTATCAAAATACTATAAAAAATAACCTACTTACAGAATTGAAGATAAAAGACGATTATGGAGAACTTTTAATGTTTGATAGAGGTAAACATTCAAAAGATGGTGAAATTTGGAATTCAAATATAATGGTTTTATATTTTTCGAAGTTCTTAATTTTATATGATTTAGATAAAGAGATTATCTCCGGTAAAGTACCAAAGTCACAGATATTTCAAATAAGTCTGTTAAAAGATAATATTGTTATATTGGATTTAATGAGCACATCTTTGCCCGAGATCTATCTTTCTTTCAATAAGAAGCCTGAAATTATCAGTAATGAAATATTAAATGAAATCGAAGATTCAACTGTCATGAAATGGAAATACTTTATTGAAAATAGGGAAAAGATAACAGAAATACCAATAAGTTATATAACAGACAATTCATTTGATATGGTACCATTAGATATCAGATCAAACTTAATAGAAAAACAAGTAGTGGAAAACTCAAGAAAACAATGGCTCATAAACTCCGATCATACGCCGATTGAATTAATTATATGTTTAACTGTTTCAACATCGGAAAATATTTCTCAATATAAGAATAAACTAATAAAACTTTTAAATGTTATCTTAAAAAATCTTAACAAAAATGATAAATTTGGTTTGGTCATTTTGGGTCAAGGTGGTGATGGTAGCATAGGTGAAGTAAGCAAATATATAGGATTAATTAACAATGAATGGGATGGTTGGAATGAAGTTATCGAAGAATTAGATATTACCAATGAAACATTATTCACAGATAAAGATAGATTTTTAACAAAGGCACTTGAAACCACTTGTAAATTATTTACTTCAAACCAATATTTTCCTGACTCAACAAATGTAGAAAATGATCAAACTACCAGTGTAACAAAAAAACTATTATTTTTAAATAGTGAAATTGCTATCGAGAATGACAGCTTGGCTCAAAAATATTATAATAAGTTAAATTCTGAATTTGAATGTCAAATCCAATTTATCGATATCGACAGAGTGCAAAAATCAATCGAATTTATTATTGATGACTTACATAGAAAATGTTTACAAAATATTGTCATCAAAGTGAATAACGGTAAAGTGTTTGAATTTGGTAATATGTCAAGAGGTGAAGTTAAACATCGTAAATATGAAATATCTAATGTTTCTGATTTAGCTCCAGATAAAAAAGTTAGCATAACTTGGTATGATAAAATAAAAAGGAAAGAAATGACAGTGAAAAAAAATTTAACAATTTCACAGTCTTAATTTAGTGACACTTTCTAGTGATTCGTCAAATGATTTCTTTCAACCATATTCAAAATTTTGCAACAACTATTGTAAATATATAATGTTAAAAAAAAATAATAATATCATTGTAATATTTTTTATTATTGTTATAATTCAAGTAATGTATAGCGGGTATATGAAAATAAAAATAAACATAATAGTGAGTCAATTAATTTTACTATATTTTTGAAGCAATTTTAGTCAAGGTTATCTGAGTGTTATAATTGAAATTGATCTTCAACCGATTTACTGTATATAGATATGAACAAGAAGTATGAAATAAAAATAGAACCCATTTTAAACCGTGTCTAAGTAGTTACTGTTTTCATTCTACAACTCATTATGCAGAATTAATACAAGAAAATTGATAAATAATGGATATTTACTTTTATTCATACTAGAATATTAACTCTACTGTAAATATAAAAATAAATATATCCACATAGTTATTTATGTATTCATCATTGTCTGTTACTCTTATTCCCGCAACAAATGTTCCAAAAATAACTAGTTACATCTCCTAAAGACATTTATTCTTATACTTTCAATATTTCCTAAATTGGTTCATTTTTGCCATTTTAATTGAGAAAACTAAACGCGAACTTGTGAGCAATTTTTTAAATAATAGATTCTTCGCTCCACCTGAAACTCTGTTGAACAAAAACTCAAAAACTTTCATTTTCTCCACAAGTTTTTTTGTTTAACATTCAAACAATAAATGTCGTGTCTGTTGTCATTTTTTAATAATATTGTAGGCAAAGGGCAAACAACAAACATATTGACAACGTTAATTATTGAAGCTATTATTCCGATTATTCTAATTATATTGCTTAGTACAGGAAATTCAAATCATAAGTATTGATTGATCTTAATCAAAAGGAGGCATGCTATAGTAAAAAGAAAACCGTGCTGTATCTTAAAATTGTTATTCTTTTAGAAATATGTTTGTTTATAGTTTTTGTTGATTTATTTAGTAAATTCCAATGTCAAATTAGGAATCATCACGAAAATAAATTACAACGTAGGTAGCTCAATCGTGTGTTTTTATAGATAGTATGTTTTTGTATAGGCTGTGCTATAAACATTGGTGTTGTATCAACAATTGTTAATCGATAACTCAAATAGTAATTAACTTTGACTTATTATGGATATTTGCAAACACATATTTATTTTGAAATGAAAAATCGTTAAAATCAAACTATTTCTTTATCTTATGTCTCTACTTGATACTTAATTTAAACAATAAAATATTATTAATCAAAGAAATTTGAGTACAAATATATATTAAATTTCACTTTATTTTTGTTTATATAATACCTTTTGAAATATCCATTTGTTTTTAATTTTTAAGACCAAATTAATAATACTAAATTGTATATAAAGGATGAAAAATAATATTAAATAAAAACTTATTAATTTATTATAAATTTAAATCTTTTAATTTTCTATATTAACTATACTATTTATTATAGAGATAATAAAACCAAATTGGATATATAACCAAGTCATTCGTTTATTTTTCTATTCTTTTAGGAAATATTTATATTATATATCATTTCGTTAATTTAAAAACAAATTATACAAACTTTTCAAAAAAATGCAATTAAAAAAAGTTTCTGTTGCTGCCGGTTTAACTTCTATTGTTGCCGCTGAAGGTTATGTTCCAGGTGATGTCTGGTCCACTCTATCACCAGCCGGTGGTTACTTAGGTGCCACCGACTACGCTTCTACTTTTGGTATTGCTGTCCAAACTGTTGGTACTTTAGCAAAGAGAGGTGTTGTTTCTCAAATTGGTGACGGTCAAATCCAAGCTGCTGCTACTACTGCCAAGACAACTCAAGATGTTACTTCTACTGTTACCGAAAAAATAAACGGTGCTACTACCATTTTACAAACTAAGAGTGCCAATACTGAATCTAAAGCTACTGCTACTGCCGTTTCTCCTAAAACTACCCAAAGTGCTACCTCTACCACTACTAAAACCACACAAGGCGTTACATCCACTATAACTAAGACTATCAGCGATGATACTACTGTTTTACAAACCCAAAAGACCGCTGAATCTGCTTCCAAACCTTCAAGTAACTTACCAACCATGTCTGCTGTTTCTCAAATTAGCGATGGTCAAATTCAAGCTCCAGTCACTGTTAAGCCTACCGCTACCAAAACAACTGCCGCTGCTGTCTCTCAAATTGCTGACGGTCAAGTTGAAGCTTCTGGTAAGACTACTGCTGCAGCAGCTGTTTCTCAAGTCTCTGATGGTCAAGTTGAAGCTTCTATCAAAGCCACTGTCTCTTCAACTACTGTCGGATCTAGCGAACATTCTAGTGTATCTAGTAGAATAACTTCTACTTTATCCCCATCAGTTAGTCACAGCTCAAATGTTATCAGTTCCACTTCTACCACTTCCACTGCCTCTGCTTCTTCCACTTCTACCAGTGTTTCCGTTGGTGCTGTCACTTGTAAAAATGACGGTACTTTAACTTTAAGCTTAAAGGACAGTATCTTAACTGATTCTAAAGGTAGAATCGGTTCTATTGTTTCTAACAGACAATTCCAATTTGACGGTCCACCACCACAAGCTGGTGCCATCTACGCTGCTGGTTGGTCCATCACTTCTGATGGTTACTTAGCTTTAGGTAACTCTGATATTTTCTATCAATGTTTATCTGGTGACTTCTACAACTTATACGATAAATCCATTGGTACTCAATGTAACGAAGTTAAATTGGAAATTGTTTCCATCATTGACTGTTAAAGTTAATCGTTGATCCGATTATGTTCATACAGTAAAAGCCTTTTTAATTCTTAAAATTTCAAGTTACAATAACTTCTATAAATTTAAATAAATAATCGATACCCAATTCAATATATATTCTCTATTTATGCTTTCATTAATTTTAACATTTTTTTCGATAATAGAATATTTACAAGATATGATGTATAAATTAACTAAGCACGAAGTACTCTTATATATTTTTAGTTAAATCACTTTTCAATTATCGTAACTATGTTATAGTATTTAAAAATAGTATGCTATTTTCTAAATCTAATAATTAGTATAGTATTGTTTAAGAATTTTTTCTTAAAAAGTTCGAATTGAAAATAAATTAATAATTTCTCTAAATGATGAGTTTTAGATTAAAGTATAAATTCTATGTAAATGAAGAACTAATATTTGTATTTAAATACAATCACGAGATGTACTTTCCAGATGAATCTATTAACTGGAAATTTAGAAAATGTCAAAATTTTATAATGCTAAGGAATGAATGCTATTTTTAATGAGAATTTGCAAAACTGCGATTTATTAATTATTATTAAGAGATATCTCTCAGTAATGGATGGATTAAGTGTTAGCCAAATATGTTATTTTTCTAACAGGTGATCAAATCAATGGCTTGTAAATGAACTGGAGAACATTGAGAACCAATGGATTCGTCATATAAGTTGTAGAAGTCACCAGATAGACATTGGTAGAAAGTATCAGAGTTACCTAAAGCCAAGTTACCTTCTGGAGTGATGGACCAACCAGCAGCGTAGATGGCACCAGCTTGTGGTGGTGGACCGTCAAATTGGAATTGTCTGTTAGCAACAATAGAACCAATTCTACCTTTAGAATCAGTTAATTCACCGTGTTTCAAAGTTAAAGATAAGGTACCATCAACTTTACAAGAAACTGCACCAACTGGATCAGAAGAAGCAGCAACGGCATCAGTATTAGCAGCAGCATGTGCGGATGTGGAAGAAGCAGCTTGAGCTTGACCATCACCTATCTGGGAGACAGCAGCAGCGGTAGTCTTGGCAGTAGTTGTGGTAGCTTGAATTTGACCATCACCAATTTGGGAGACAGCAGCAGCGGTAGTCTTAGTAGTAGCTTGGATTTGACCATCACCGATTTGAGAGACAGCAGCAGCGGTAGTCTTAGTAGTAGCTTGGATTTGACCGTCACCGATTTGAGAGACAGCAGCAGCGGTAGTCTTAGTAGTAGCTTGGATTTGACCGTCACCGATTTGGGAGACAGCAGCAGCGGTAGTCTTAGTAGTAGCTTGGATTTGACCGTCACCGATTTGGGAGACAGCAGCAGCGGTAGTCTTAGTAGTAGCTTGGATTTGACCGTCACCGATTTGAGAAATAGCTTCAGCTCTCTTAGCGACGGAAGAAGCAGCGGTAGTGGTGATTGGAATAACAGCAATACCAAAACTAGACGAGTAGTCGGTAATACCACCACTGTATGTACCAGATGGAGTCAAAGTAGTCCAAGGTTCAGTTGGAACATAAGCAGCCATAGCAGTTGAAGCTAATGTAACTGTAGCTAATGATTTTTTGTATTGCATATGGATATATTATATTAATTTGATTGAAAAGATAACAAAAAAATATTACTTTTAAAGTATGAAGTTTATTGTTTTTGTTTGATGGTTTTTTACTTTTTAAATATTTTTATAATATAGATGATATAAGAAAAAAGATGAATTACATTTTATAAAATTATTAAATATTTTGGTTCTTTATATAATTATTATTTTCATTTTCAATTTCAATTCTAATGCTCTTCCACTTTCAATTTGATATGAATTGAATCATGTGTAGTCCTTGATATGAAATTAATAGTATTTTTAGAATAAAATAATATTAATATTAGTAAAAAATACAAATTATGCCTAATTTGGGAGTAAAATTTCAATTTTAATAGTGGGTTTTTCCAAAAACAAAACAACACAATTGTAAAATAACAATAAATTATAGCTTAAAATAAATTTATTTAAAATTTTTGAACTAAGTTACTATTTTTATCCTCAATACTACTACTAAAATAATATAAAATAAAAAATGTTACTAATTTAGAATATAAATTAAATGAGGACAATATTTAGTAGTTACTACGAATGATATTTTTAGAGCTAATTTTTTTTTAATTTGATTATTATTTACTACTGTTAATTGTGGAATTAAAAAAAATAACTTGAATTATTACGAACCGGTAATATTTGAGTAATATAATTTTTAATTGAGGGGATTAATAATAATGTGTACGTCATTTTCACGACTAAATTTTTATTTTCAGAAATATTTTTTTGATCAAAAAGTAACTGAGTTCTATTTTAATTAACTGGAAATACAGCGCTTGAAATTTACCACGGAACAGAGTGAGAATAGACATGCATACACAAAATGAGCACAATGCCATGATTCATTAGATCGTAGAATTGACAGAAACGTAATAAATCAAAGTGTTGCATGTGTAATTGCTTTTCTTTTTGCTGTTGCTTTTTTGTTGATCAGTCATTATAACAGCAACTCTGCAAATATCTGAAAAAACAATGAAAGTATCAGTAGAAAAGATGCACGTATTTTCTTTTTTTTTGTAACAAAATATAACCGCACGACATATGGCTACTATAAAACTATTTTATTCTAAAAATAACAACATCTAACTAAATTTTTTATTTTTTCTGATCGATCTGAAAACTGAAAACTAATTAATATCTATACCTCTTTAGGCAAAAACAATTGAAATGCCAAATGAATTTATCAAAAAGTTTACGTACAAATACATGAATTAGTAAAAACGTATGATGATTTCTTCGGTACACTTGAACTTTCATATGATGATAATTATTGATAATTTCCTGATTGTTCTTTTAATACATACGCACACATATATATTTATAAAAATTGAATATTGACTAGGGGGGAAGTGAGGTTGTCAACAGGTGAATTTAAAATAATTCAAATAACTAAATTAAATTAAATATGTGAGATGAGAAAAATATGATGCGCAAACTACATTTACACTTCCATATTCAAATGACTAGACATTTAAAATTTAATTAAATAAAAACGGGGCAATCTTTTCAATTCTATTTCGATTCTACTTCAAGGGTAAGCTTTTTCCATTGAAGTGAACAGTTTAAGTGACTACAATTAATCGTATCTTATTGGTGTCGCAGAACGATTTTTTAACGAGGTAATTACTTATATTTGATATTTATTTTAATATAGTTAAAATTGAAATTAACGATTTGATGCGAAACTAAACAGTTTTGAATATTTTTATCTCGAGCACATACACACCATATATATATGAATTAAAGATATACATTGAGGAGCTTAAATAAATGACTATTTCTCAAGATTCTTTTATATGTATACTGTCAACTACCACAATCAATTTTCTGATTTATTGCAAAATACAATAAAACTGATGAAGTAAACATTTTTTTTATGCCATCCATGAAATGGAGTTTATATAGACTAAAATAACTTACATCGTATTTTCTTATGAAACACTGGACAGTCGCTTTGAATTCGACAAAGTACATAGAAAATTCTTTAAACATTGTCCCATAAAGTAACCAGCCTTAATATTAGTAGTTCAATTATAAATAAAATACGACGAGATAATATAATGAGATGGCAAGTTAATTTAACTTCTCTGATCGTCATAATGTTATAATATGTAATAGAATTTTCTTTATAACCTTTTCAATCCAAAAATGTTTACTTCCGTTCGTATTCTTTCTATTTTTAATTTTTCAGTGACAGCTATGTAAATAATTATTCATGAACTGTCGGTACAAAGGGAACTAGGTACTGCGATTTAAACAATATAAAAAATGGCTGGTTATAAAGGAAACAACGAAAAATTTACACTATGTCGATCGGGTATAATAAAATTTAATTCAGTAACTCGTTCTTAAAAACCCACAGAGACTAATTAACAAAAAGGCTGAATCCGAAAAAAAATATGAAAAAAAACACAAAAAAAAGGGAAAAAACACCCGCAACCAAAAAATAGTGCATATGAAAGAAATGGCTTGCTGTGTTACGTTTTTTGAAAAACAGAGACCTCATTAGTTTACCTAGAGGGGTTTTACACTTTAAAATACTAATTATGCATTCATTTTCATTTTAATAATAATTATTTCATTAACATTCTGATTGCTTCTTTTTCCATTTATGATCATACATGGAACTATCTTTCACCTAAATTATGTAATTAATTATTTCTATTTTTATAATACAATTATCTTTAATTAATGCTGGTTTATTGAGATTTATCTTACCACCAAATCTAAAATAAATGAACTCAGTTACTTAGTTAATTTTGTTGACAAAAATCAGTTTCTGCTATATTTATTGAATTAGTTCGATATAATAATAAAAATAAAAGAAAACAAATGGCTGAGCTTGAATCTCAATGTTTCTTTATCCGAACTTGTCAAAATTTTATACAATTTAAAGAATGCAATTAGTTTTAAAAAACTATATAAAGGCATGATATTTTCTTGTAATTTACAAATTCAATTCATCTTCAATCTTATTAAATTATTATATAAAGCATAATAAAAACATCAACAAACAATAGTTATAAAACAAATCCTCACAAAACAAAAAATAATAAACATGCAATACAAGACTACTTTAGCCACTGCTGCCTTAGCCACAACAGCCTTAGCCGCTTATGATCCAGCTGAACCATGGACTACTCTAACTCCATCTGCTACTTACAAAGGTGGTTTCACTGATTACACTTTAACCTTTGGTATTGCCGTTCAACCAATCACTACTTCTATCACAACATCTGCTGCTTCTTCCGTCGCTAAGAGAGCTGAAGCTATTTCTCAAATCGGTGATGGTCAAATCCAAGCTACTACTAAGACTACCGCTGCTGCTGTCTCCCAAATTGGTGACGGTCAAATCCAAGCTACTACTAAGACTACCGCTGCTGCTGTCTCCCAAATTGGTGATGGTCAAATCCAAGCTACTACTAAGACTACTGCTGCTGCTATCTCCCAAATCGGTGATGGTCAAATCCAAGCTACTACTAAGACTACTGCTGCTGCTGTCTCTCAAATCGGTGACGGTCAAATCCAAGCTACTACTAAGACTACCGCTGCTGCTGTCTCCCAAATCGGTGATGGTCAAATCCAAGCTACTACTACTACTGGTAAATCTGCTTCCACCAGCAGCACCACCACTTTAGTTGGTTCTAAATCCGTTTCTTCTTCCTCCGCTTCTTCCTCCAACGCTAATTCTGCTTCTACTAACCCAGTCACTGCCGAAGCTTGTTTAACTGACTCCACTTTAGCCATGGTTATTAAGAACGGTGAATTAACTGATTCTAAAGGTAGAATTGGTTCTATTGTTGCCAACAGACAATTCCAATTTGACGGTCCACCACCACAAGCTGGTGCCATCTACGCTGGTGGTTGGTCAATCACTCCAGAAGGTAACTTAGCTATTGGTGATAACGACGTTTTCTACCAATGTCTATCTGGTAACTTCTACAACTTATACGACGAATCCATTGGTGCTCAATGTTCTCCTGTCCACTTAGAAGCCATTGACTTGGTCAGTTGTTAATTTAAATGCAAATAAAAGTAAATTTTTTATTTTTAGATCAACATCATAAAACATTAAGCATATAAAAATTCATTGTACATTATTGGGTTCATTTTAGGGATTTGCTAGCTAGATCTAGAAAATTATCACACTCTAAGATTTTTCATATTTATATATATATGACTACTTATAATTATATAGATCATAATAAATTATAAAATAGTATAAAATTAAATTAATATTTCAAAGTTTCAAATAGTTAGATAGGTGTACATATACTGGGTTATTAATATTGTTATTAGCATTATCATATTTTCATCTGTTAACTTAATTTCTTTTCTAATTTAGTTATCGTCATGAAAGCTTTTTTTTTCCCCAGCTGTTCATTAATACGTTATTGACTTCTGTTCAGTTTAAATCATATACGCATTGTGCCGGTATAGCAAATATTTATATATTTGCGATGAGTTTTCAAAAAGACAAACCTAAAATTACTTTGTGCTTTATTCAATTCTTTAAAATTTAAAGTACAATAGTAATAAGTTCGACTATGATTTATTATTATCTTTAATATAATCAACAATAGTAGTAATACTTCTTTTTCTCATAGATTACGTAGATTTATGTCGAAGAAATGGTATAATAATGGAATTAGATCAAAAAACATTTTATTCAATTTTAGGATTACAACAATCTGCAACTTTAGCTGATATAAAAAAGTCTTATAAGAAACTTGCCAGACAATTACATCCTGATAAATCTAAATCAGCAAAAACTGCTGAACTTTTTAAAATAGTAGTAGATGCTTATTCGATATTGTCTGATGAAAACCAAAGAAAAGTTTATGATAATTCTTTGCAGTTAAAAAGAATAATAAATGAAGAAAAGGAAGATGAAAAGAAAAATAACATGAGTACTCATGTTTCTACTAAAGAATATGATACTAAAGATGAAGCAAGTTTTAATTTTAAATCTAGGCCAAGAAAGAGCAGACCATATGAAGAACGACCTTATGGATTTGGTCCATCTGTAGAAAATGTCAATAAAGCAAAAAATAATAAGAAATATGTCTTTAAAAATGACGATGAAGTGAAAGTAAATATATCTAATGAAGGAGGTTTATCAGAAAACGAATTTACTATTAAGCAGCATATCAAGCCTTCAAAATTCAGAAAGTCAAGTAATTTTGAGAATAACACAGACTATACTGATTTAGAACCTAACAAAAAACTACGAAAAGATGGCAATATTAATAATAAAACTTTCAATGAAACGAAACCCAATCTTAGAAAATATAAGATGAACCCCAAACATTACCGTCAATTGAATAACTCAGCCTCAAACACCATTTTGGAAGATGATTTAATAAGCAAAGTTAGGTCAGATTTGAACAAGATTAATTTACAGGACCCAAATTGCAAAGAACAAAAGTTAGTAGAAGAAAAATTAAGAATGGAGAGTCTAAATATAACCGATACAACAGAAAAGAGCAAACCTAAAATAATAAATGGTGTACCTATTATATCTGTTCATCATAAACAAAGAAAAAAACGTCAAAAACCAACCAATTTAGACTTATCTCTTCTAGCGTCATCTCTTCCAACAACAGGTGATGAAAGTTTTGATATGAGTGAGATGATATACTCATTATACCACGAAAATAGTAAAAAAAAAATGAAGCTAAATAATAACTCAGACCATGAGAAGTTACTAGAAAATATTTTGTTAAATTCGCAGGAAGACGTCATCATTGAATTAAAATCTTCAGTTTCTAGTATACCTTATTTTAAACTGTCAGAAGATAACATATATCCAAGAGATAAAGAAGTTGAAATTCAGGAATTTAAATTATACTCTGTAAATTTAAATAAAATAAAGTCTCAGGTAATAAACCAAATGAATAATAATCTTTTACGAGACTTAAATTCTGATTTTGAAAAATTATTTGGCACTTCGGATCAATTTAATGATTACTTTTATCATAAGTACATTGATATGGAATTATCACAATTATTACAAGAAATAAACAGAAAACAGTACACTGCATCTCGAGAAATAAGTCGAATATTATAGTTATTCAATTAATATCTTATTGAAGCTAGCATCAAAACAATAGCATTGCAATGAAAGTTAATAAAAGTTAAACTTTTCTTAATGTAATATTTTTTTTAGTTAATTAAACACCAAACTTTAAATAGGCCTTTATTGATAAATAACCTTTCATATTTTTTATGTTACTAGTAAATTATTTCTCACGTTTAATTAACCTTGTTATTGTTTTACTATAGAATTCGCGTAATAACTTTTAGGTTTCTGAAATCTTCAAAGCATTTAAAAAAGTGAAGAAATATATAAAATCTTGTTATTCTGATATAATTTAACTCATTTATTTCAATTAATATACATGGCAGTTTTCTAATTATTACTTGCCAATCAAATATTATCAAAGTTTAAAAGTAGAGATATTTTATAAGATATTCAAATAAATTTTAAATAATTGGTAAATTCTCCAATTTTATTATAATCAAGATGTTGAAAAGTCCAAGAACAACATTGATAATAGTTGGTATCTTTTTCCATCTTTTTTACCTATGGTCAATTTTTGATATTTATTTTGTATCTCCTCTGGTTCATGGTATGTCTTATCATCGTAGCACAGATGAGCCTCCAGCTAAAAGACTTTTCTTAATTGTTGGTGATGGTTTACGTGCTGATACAACTTTTGATTTGATAACACATCCAACTACAGGTGAAACAGCATATTTGGCTCCATTTATCAGATCAATTGTATTAAATAACGGTACATATGGTATATCACATACAAGAATGCCAACAGAATCTAGACCAGGACATGTAGCAATGATTGCAGGTTTTTATGAAGATGTGAGTGCAGTTACAAAAGGTTGGAAAGAAAACCCTGTCGACTTTGATAGTTTTTTCAATCAAACGAGACATACTTACTCATTTGGTTCACCAGATATTTTACCTATGTTTAAAGAAGGTGCTTCTGATCCAAGTAGAATTGATTCATGGATGTATGGTCATGAATTTGAAGATTTTTCTCAGTCATCAATTGAGTTAGATGCTTTTGTTTTCGATCATCTTGATGATTTATTTAAAAACGCAACTACTGATAATGAATTAAATATTCAAATGAGACAAGATGGTAACTGTTTTTTCTTACATTTATTAGGTTGCGATACTGCAGGTCATTCATACAGACCATATTCCGCTGAATATTACGATAATGTTAAATACATAGATACCCAAGTTGAAAAACTTGTTGAAAAGGTAAATGAATTTTTTGGTGATGATAAAACAGCTTTTGTTTTTACTGCTGACCATGGTATGAGTTCTTTTGGTTCTCACGGTGATGGTCATCCTAATAATACAAGAACTCCATTAGTAGCCTGGGGTGCTGGTGTTAATAAACCGCAAAAAAATAACTATCCAATATTTGATAATTACACTGAGAGTTGGGGATTTGATTATATTCAACGCCATGACGTTAAACAAGCAGATATTGCTTCGTTAATGTCTTATTTAATTGGTAGCAATTATCCTGTTAATTCTGTGGGCGAACTTCCAATTTCTTTTATCGATGGAGATGAAAGTTCCAAAATGCATTCTTTATTTAATAATGCTAAAACAATTTTAGAACAATATATTGTTAAAGAATTTGAAGTTATAAACTCTCAATTTATTTACAAAGAATATTATAAATTTGAAGAAAAATCATATGATAAATACTTAGAAGAGATTAATAGCTTAATTTTATCGGTTGAAAATGGTGAGTTTAAGCAAGAAAAGGAGGCAATTAAGTTAATCGAAGAACTAATGACAACAACTTTGGAAGGTCTACAATATTTAACGACTTACAATTGGAGGTTCATTAGATCTATTGTTACTTCAGGTTTTATTGGTTGGATTGCTTATGCATTTACTCTGTTCCTGAGATTATTTATCGTAAACAAAAAAGATATAAATTTTTCCACATCATACAGCAATTTATCTTTCTTTGTTTTGGTTGGTATAGTTTTAAATTATGTCTTATACTATCAACGCTCGCCATTCAGTTACTACATGTACCTATTATTTCCATTATTTTTTTGGAGTCAAATTATTAGCATGAGAATAGTATTAAAAGATGGTATCAAAGAGTTCTTTAATGGTATTTCCAATATGCAGAGAATCTTAATCTCTATGCTAATAATTGGAATATATGAGGGTATTGTTTATGGTTATTTGCATCGTTGGATATTCACTGTAATATTTAACATATTAGCCTTTTATCCACTGATATGTGGTGTAAATAAAATATCTACTAATTTTGTTTGGATTTTGACAAGTATCTGTATTTCAACTTTTACAATTTTTGATGCAGTTAAGATTGAAGACTTGAACCAAATTAATGCTGCTGCTATTCTAATAGTCATTGGTGGTATCTATGGGCTTTATAAAGTAAAAAATTTGTTAGATTCATATTCATTTAATCTACTTGTTTTCCAAATTTGTACCGTTATTTTAATGACTCTAATTTCAAATAAATCAGCGATTTCTTTACAGCTAAGAGAAGGTCTACCTCGTGATTCACAAATTGGTGGTTGGTCATTATTATTTATTACTTTGATAATATGTCCATTTTTGCATTATAAGCGTCCAATTTATGATTATAGAGTAAGATTACTGTTGATTTATTTAACTTTTGCACCAACTTTCATTATATTAAGTATATCATTCGAAGCACTATTTTATTTTTTCTTCACTTTTTATATTATTCAATGGATTGAAATTGAAACCTTCATCAAGGAAAAATATATGCAAAATAATTGGTTACAGTTGTTAAGAGTTTCTGTTATAGGCTTTTTCTTATTACAATTTGCATTTTTTGGTACCGGTAATGTTTCTTCAATATCTTCGTTTTCACTAGATTCTGTTTACCGTCTAACTCCTATATTTGACCCATTTTTAATGGGTGCTTTGTTAGTACTAAAACTTTTAATACCATATCTTTTATTGTCCATTGGCCTCGGTATTTTAAATCAAAAACTACAAATTAAGGACTATGCAATTTCAACATTGATTATTTCATCAAGTGATTTATTATCATTAAATTTATTCTTCTTATTAAAAACAGAAGGTTCTTGGTTAGATATTGGTATGACTATTTCTAATTATTGTTTAGCTATTCTATCTTCTTTGTTTATGCTAGTATTAGAAATTATCAGCCATATTTTATTAAAGAATATTACCATAGGAAAAGCTGTTGAAAACGAAAAGAAAAACAATTGAATTTAATTTTAATGAATTTGATATAATATGATAGTTATAATATTTGACTATGATTAATATATTATAAACCAACAATTATTATATTTTACAAAACGAATATAAAATAACGTTACATAATTATATAGAATAAAGAGAGAGTAATGAATTTTAAAATAAATTAAAATAGAGGACGATATCTTTGGTATATGAAGGAATTTTAGTTTTTAAAAAACACAAATCACAATTACCAAGTTATTTATAGTCAATTTTTTGGTACATACCTCAATTATTGTTATATACCCTTATTAAAGTATTAAGGTTTCTAGGCTTAATTCAACAAAATTACTTTAATTAATTTATATATTTTCGGGAGCAGATTGAAAACAAAGTATTGTTTTATTATCAAGCATGTTTATAATATTTTAAATTTGTTATGTTACTAGTGACTTAATAACTTAAAATTTTCACATCCAAGCTAATATTACACTAATGCTTTTAAATACGATTGACTTAGAAATTATATTATTAATCACTGTAAAAGTTTATCCTGCCATTTGCCTGAAAAAAAAAAACTATCCGCAACCATTAGGTTGGAAATGTTTTGGTACTTGAAATTAATCAAAAGAATATTTTCAAATAATTTAAGGTAATTAACATTTATATCTAATGAAAGTATATCTATCTATCTATATTTATTTTTATATATATATATATATCCAAACCATTCAGTGTTATGTATTTTATTTTAATCAGGTTATCAAATCTATCTTAAAATTAAATATGTATAACAATATTTTTAATTAAAAATATCATAAAATTCATTTTATAGAACAATTACCCACACTATATTAACATAACTGCCATTTCCGTCCAACTTATATTGTAATTAACAATATAAGACATAACAAAAATATTGTTGAATATATTATTAAAATATTTATTAACCTAATTAATAATAATTACCTTAAGGAATAGTTACATACACAAGAAAGACATACTGTTCTACTAGATCCCATTAAGGCAAAACCTCATATATTGAAGTATGCCAGATAATTTAAACGAACCAAATAATGCAAACAACTACATTGATGAAGATGATATAATACACAGTGTTCACACCAATGAAAATACAACATTATTGAAAAGTAATCTTTACCAAAATCAACCTAAGGATTTAGTTTTAGAACAAACAGGTATCGACTGGTACGAGAGTATTGTGTCAAATGGTAACAATGATTCTGTATCACAGAGAACGAGACATCTAAATGAGATTAGAATAAAACATATGAATTTACCTTGGCATAGGAAGCCGAGCATATTACTTTTGAGTATAGTAATCGGACTATTAAGTTTGGCAGATATTATGATCAAAACTCCATTGGTGCCATTACAAATTAGAAAAATTTGTGAAGCTATAATAGACTATAATCCAGATAATGGCGTGTGTAATAAATCTGATGTTCAACGTATTCTTTCTGAAGTTACATCTTTTTCAATGGTTTTATCTGGCTGTATCTCATTGATTTTTATATCAAAATGGAATAGTTTATCTGATAAAATTGGAAGAATTCCAGTTTTGAAATCTATAGGTTTTATCAAACTTTTCTCCGTATTGTTAAATGTATATGCAGTTTCTCCAAATACAAAAATTAATGTATGGATACTAGTTTTTCCAGAAATTATATCAGCATTCTCTGGTGGTTCGTTCATTTTAATTTCAACCTCAAATAGTTATGTCACAGATATTATAGATCCTGAAAAAGTGACTGTGACAATCAGTTTTATGATGAGTGTATTATATGGCACAGCAGGATTGGGGCCATTATTAAGCTCACTGATTGTGAAAATTACTAAGAATGATTTTTATCCACTCTATTTTAGCATAATTTTAATTTTATTATATATTATAATTTGTTTTACACTTCTTGTTGAAACAAGACATCCAGAAGCGATGAAAAAATCGCAAGTTGATCATAAAAAACGTTACAGTGCCATTATTGAGCCACACGAACAGTGTGTTTCAAGCTCGAATAATAATATGATTTTAAAATATTTGAGCTTAATATTTTTGAATATTTATTCTCAAATTGTTATTTTATTCCATCCATTAAAAAATTTATGGGCTCCAAGGGAAAAAAATGGAGGAATAAGAAGGAGATTGACTTTGCTTACTTTGTTGGTGATCGATGCTTTATACATTTGTTCTACTGCCTGTACTTTACCAGCATTGATTTTATATGCTACATTTAAATTTGAATGGTCATCTATAGAGTTGGGTTATTTTATATCAACAGCTGGCATAGGGAGATGTATTATGTTATTATTTATAGCTCCAGTTTGCATTCATTATTTGAAAAATATTTATGACACTAATACAACAACAATGGATAATATTGATTTGGCATGTGTTAGATATCCGTTATTTTTTGCAGGTATATGTAATTTATTTTTATTGATTAATTCACATGATATTAGGTCTTTACTACTACTTCTGATATTCCAATGCATAAGTAGTTTGGCTTCACCGACACTAAGTGGGACAATGATCAAATATTGCCCACATGATAAAACTGGAGAAAGTTTTGGAGCCATGACATTTGTTACATCAACAACTATGTTTTTAGTTTCACCAATATATTTAAGTATATATGGGGCTACTGTTGCTACAAAACCTGAAATATTTTTAACTGGCGCTCTAATTTGTGGTCTTCTGGCGTTTTTATTAACTTTTTTTTTGGAGTATTTAGTCAAATACGAAAAAGAAAATGAAAATGAAAATGAAAATGGAAATGACAATGAATCCTAGCCCAACTAAGTAAGAATATGTTATTTTTCAGAGGAAAACTACTCAGCAATGAAATGCTTAATTATGTAGTCAGATCAGTTATTATATGGGTCCAAAATTTACTATTTAAAATATTTATCGACATAAGCTCTATTTTTATACATAATTGAATAGTTATTTAAATTACCGTCTATCTAAAAACAATATTATATTACATAAATTAATTTAACAATATTAAAGTATGGAAAGTGTTCAAATATTTTTTAAATGTGTGATTTATTTAGAAACAAACGCTAAACTTTGGGATATTAAATTAACGAATTCAATAAAAACACATTTTAAAAAATAATAGCACATGTATATTCGATTAGTTATATTAAACTTTACATTAGAAGTATGATCTCTGACAATTAGCATTCTAATTAGTCAAATATTACATTTATTAACTAATCAATCAAAACAACATAAAAAATTACATAATTCTTGCTATTTTGATAATTTTTGTCTCGGAAATTTAGAAACAGGAATTCTCTGATGAATTATTTTGAAAAAATTAAATTTACGTCAAGAGGGCTTATTAATTTTTAATACCTTAAAAACGTAACAATTCAGTAACTTCCTTCTACTGAATTAAACCATGACTTATTTAATGTACATAAACTTGTATTTATTTAACTTAAATTGAAATAAATATTATTTAAGAATATCTAAATTAAATAATCAAAGGAAAATATAGTACATTTATAAATCAATATACCAATACAAGTATTTAAATATCGTGTATCAAATAATTCCTTTGATATCTATATTCAAATATTTTTGAATCTTTTATTTTCATTTAATACAGTTCAAAAAAGTTAACATATATTTGTCAACAAAAGAAAATTATTAGAACATCAATTTATTCTGTAAATATTTTAGTGGCAATTCTATTATAATTAGAAATTTATAAACCCAAATAGGAGACTCATTAATTTTAAGTAAAATATTTTGAATTGAAATGGTAATAATTAAAAATAAAACACAATCACCACCTCATTCGCCTGAAACTAGACCTAGAATATTATCAGGGTCAATCAAAAATCTGTTTAAATTATCATCAACATCTCCAAATAATGAAGATACTTCTTCAAAATCGCCGACAGAGCACTCTCATCCTAATACATCATTAAATAAAATATCCGAATCAAGGGTTGATGGATCGAATAATTTTAGTAAAATATCACCAAATAATAGTGAGATTGTTGCTTCAAATGATTCTAATAATGACGTAAAAGACAAAAGTCCTATTTTGCATCGAGTACCCGTTCAAGTTAAGTCTAGACAGTCAAGTATAAGAGGTTCTCCATTACAAGGCAACTCATCTGAAGAATTCATAAATATGAATGATTTTTTGAAGGCTAATAGTGTCACGAGTAGTTCATCTGAACTATCTGATAATTTTTCTAAGTCATTGAAATTAAGCAATGGCTCTAATGTCAACTCCCAAAATATTTCAAATGGCTATATTGATAATGTATTGTCGTTCCAGTCTCAGAATATTACTGCGAAACAACTCTCTGACAAACTGAATTTAAATTCTTCCTCAAAACAGAACGCAGTTTTGAATAAAAATAATAATTATAAGAACTCAAATATGGAAACATTTGTTGGAAAACCAAATAGTAAACAGGCATCAAGGAATGGTTCCTTTAAATTACAAAGATCGGAATCAAATCTAAATGAAAATATTAGATCATTTCCTTCTAATATTGGAAATTCTAATGATGTAACAAGATCAAATTCTCTTTCAAGAGTTCAGTCTATATCAAGCCATCATAGCATGTCTAAACATACAGAAAAGAATAGATTGCATTCTGATACTATAAGTGCTGGTTCACTTTATAAAGATGCGGATAAAAATAAAGGAAAAGTTATTTTACAGACTGATAATTTTAAAGTGTTTGAAGATGGAAGTCATGAACATAATTTAAATGTAATTAAAATGATTAAACCTTATGTTGATCTAGAAAACGACCACTATCAGGAAAAAAAATCCAACGAAAATTCTGATGGATTGAAACAGAAAAATACATTTTCTATTTCAAATCTATTTAAATCTCATAAAAACGATGGAAATGTAGCGATTATACAGCCAGATATCAACAAAGATCAAGAATTTAGCAATGCATATTCACTAATTGGAGAACATGGTACAGATATTAAAAAGAAGTTAGTAGATTCAGAACAAGAAAGAAAATTGAATAAGAAGAAAGGTTCAGATGAATTAGCACAAAAAATTGTGAATCCTAACGCTGCTATTGGATCAATAGAGTTAGGAATGATCAATGAACTATCTGAACGAATAAATGATGGTCTATCTGGAAAAGATAATAAAATTTATAACAAGAATTCTGAGAATTATAGAACATTTGGAGAATTATATGGAAAATCAGTTGGTGTTGTTCTAGGGAATGGCTCATATGGTGTGGTACGATTATTTGTTAAAGAAAGGTCGGAAACAGATTTGTCATCTTTCCAATCATATGGTAATAATAAAAAGATCTTTTTTGCAGTAAAAGAATTAAGACCAAAAACAAATGAACCAAATGGAAAGTTTACAACTAGAATCACGTCAGAATTTATAATAGGCCATTCCTTAAGTCACTCTGTTTCTGCAAATGGAGTTTTAAGGTGTCATCCAAATATTGTAAAAATTTTAGATTTGATGGAAGTATCTAAAAACTCTTTTATCGAAGTTTTAGAATCCTGTCCTTCTGGTGATTTGTATAGTATTTTAATTGCTAAGAACAAAGCAGGTACTGCATTAAACCCACTAGAGGCAGATTGTTTTATGAAGCAACTATTATATGGTATTCAATTCATGCACTCTCATGGTGTTGCTCATTGTGATTTAAAACCAGAGAATATATTATTTCATCCAGATGGGTTATTGAAAATTTGTGATTTTGGAACAAGTTGTGTTTTTCAAACTGCTTGGGAAAAGACAGTGCATTTTCAATCTGGTGTTGTAGGTTCAGAGCCATATGTCGCTCCTGAAGAGTTTTTTCATGGAAATGAATATGATCCTAGATTGGTCGACTGCTGGAGTACAGGTATTATCTATTGCTCCATGATTCTCGGCCACTACTTATGGAAACTTGCTGTTCCTTCAAAAGATTCATTATATAAATCATTCTGCGCAGAAATGAAAGATTCCAATGAGTTTTATGTCTTCGAAGAGATGAGACATGTTAATCATGAAATAAATAGATTAAGAAAAGCAACATTATATAAAATTTTTCAAATCGATCCTAATAAAAGAGCGACAGTTGATCAAGTTTTAGGCTCTGCTTGGATGCGAAACACAAATTGTTGTGTAAAATATCATAGAACTAGGTAGTAAATAGTCAGAGTTTTATAGAAAAAAGTGAAAAATCTCTTCATTGAAAAATAATTATGTAGTGTTATATATTGCAACATTATGTCAATAAATTTACAATTTTATTTATGTGAATTTTATTCATGACTTTATACATTTTGTAAATTAGGTGACATTAATAAACTGTGTTTTTCGAAAATATGTTCATTGTTATATTTCAAAAATGAAAAGTGTTAAAATGCAAGTTCAATTATATAATGCCCTTAAATAAAATATAATACAATTGGATTTCTTGAAGTATTAATCTGATAATTTGCGAAATTGTTTTTCAATAGCCTTCAGACTCCAACGTTTGTTTAGATCTATGGTTAAAGAACCTAGAACAATTTCGTATAAAGTATAAAAGTCTTTATTGCTACTTTCCTTAATGCCAATTTTTGCGTCTGATAAATACTCTGGAAAACAACACCCACAAGCCAACTGTAGTGCTTGTCTATCAAAACTTCCACTTAATATTATTTCTGTTAGTCTAGAATTATAATCATTCTTGAATGGAAGCTTTCCGACTAGCATTGTGTATATTAGAACACCCAAAGCCCAAATATCTGCCGGCGGGTTAATACATTTTGAATCTGTTGAAACCAGCTCTGGTGCCGCATATGGCAAAGAGCCTATGTTTGAGTGTGGATCTGGTCCTTTTGCTATATTTGAATTTAAAATTGTATGGCCATGTTCACCAATGGTAATAGTTGGCGCTCTCTTAATTCTATTAACATTTCGATCTGGGCTAATGCAGTATGGGTTTGGAACACTAGCTTGATTGCTTATTTCAAAAGATGAATTAGGTGAGTTTGTTACGCAATAATTTTTTAATAAATTCTCGTTTCGCATATTTAAAGAACTGTTCAAGGAAGGTTTTGACTTGATAATCTTTTTTAGGCCTGCTAATCTTTCTGAACTATTTGACTTCAAATTCACAGGATTATTTACTGTTGAATGTGTACGTATATTATCTCCAGCAGTACTTGAGTGATGAAACTTATGAGTTTCAATTTCATTTGTGTCAAACCAATTATCTTTAAAGTAAGCATTATCTTGATCATTAGTGCTACTATATTTTATACTATGAGCATCTGATGCAATTACTTCATCTTCTTGTGCTGCCGACCCAAAATGACAACTCATACCAAAATCACAAATAAGAACCTTCCACATTTTATAATCTTTTGAATCTTTTATCAACAAGCAGTTTTCTAATTTTATGTCTCCATGAACAATCATATTAGAATGCATGTAATCTAATGCGTTGACAATTTGACTACAAAGAAATGATGTTATTTGACAACGTTGGTATATGTCGATTCTTGACTTGGAAAATTCATCCCAAGTTATTACCAAATCATACAGAGTACCATCATAAATTCTTTCAGTTAAACAAAACATAGCATAATTATCTTGAAGTTTCCAATTTAACAATGGTAATATAAATTGATGTTTTAATTCATCCCATATTTTAACTTCACGTAAAACTTGCTTTTTTAATTTATTATTATTTCTAAATCTTATTATTTTGACTGCCCTACATTGTCCTGTTTCAATATCAAAACATTCTCTTATTAGACCCCAAGCGCCAAATCCAATTATTTTGCCCAGAACATGACCTAATATTTCTTCACCTTTATCATCTGGTCTTGTTAAAAATCTTTTCAAATTGGTAGATTCTGCTATGCTATAATGTCTTTTTAGCAAACCTGCTTGTATTGGTTCACCACTCTCATTTTTAAAGTAATTTATATCATTAGAATTGTTAAAGACATTACTATGTAAATTACCAATAAATGATGATGGTACGCTTGGAGAAAATGAATTTAAAAATTGCGAAGCGACAGAATTGTTCAATCCACTAGATGACGGAATTGGTTGAGGTTGAACAACTTGATTACTTATTGTTCGGCTTATTTTATTAGAACCTTGTAGGTTCCTTAATGAAACACTGCTTTTTGATGTGGTTACCATTACTTTTTTAATAACGTTCATTAATTTTTTATAATTTTTATCAGGTTTTAAATCAATAATTATTTTTTTCCGTTGCGTATAAGGTAAAGACATGAAGTTATTAGGTAATAGATTAATCAAATCATTAATTTCTTCTGGTTTCATATTTAAATCCAATAACATAGATACTAAAGTTGTATTTCCATTTAATGAATTAGGTAGTAATGATAAAGATGAGGAAACAGATCTAATTGAATCATTTGTGGCTGAAGAACGCCTTCTCCCTGTTTGTGGAGCCAATGATTTATATGTATAAGAATTTGGGTTATTAACATTATTATAATAATCATTTGAGGAAAATTTTGAAATTAAATCAGAATTTTGGTTATCGATTTCCAAAAAAGTTTTTTTGTTATTAATATTCAATTGGCGATCTAGTGCTAATGATGACAATGGTGTATAAAGTTTATTGGATGATTTATTTCGGATATCAGAGTTCTTTGTCATATTATTTTCAACAGGTAAACCATTGGTAATAAAATTTGGACCAATTACTTTATAACTTGACTTTTCCGAATTGAAATATTCCCTGTCGTTTGATGAAATATTAATATTTGGGAATGGTATTGGTTCAACTTGTGCGTGTGATTCAGTAAATAACATTGAATCATTTATACTGCTTAAACTTGCCGAACTAAGGCTTGCTTGACTATTTGAATAATTTAATTCGTTTTTAATATGTGATGGTATTGAAATATTAGTACTTCTTGGAATTAATTGATTTAGGTTATCAGCAGGATCGATGTCCATATTCCACTTATCTATAATATCATTATAGTTTAAATTAGGTACTAAATCATCACATATGTATGATGAAGTTAAAAAATCAATACCATTGTCATTTTTATTTAGACCTGATAAACCACTTAAACCTTGATCTTCATTTTTTTTGTTATGATCTAGTTTATTATCTTTACTTAAATTATTTTGACCAATTATTTTAAATGAACTTGAAGTATTATTATCATTATTAAAAAAATCAATTTTACTAACCAAAGTAATTCTTGAAGGTGATTCTTGATCTAATTTATAGATTCTTTTTGGTTCAAATGACAAAGTATTATAACTTTCATCTCTTTTTAAATTTTTATTATCATCTTCATAATAATCTGAATCATCATTATTATATTTCTTAAAAAAATCATTGTTTATTTTAATATTTTTTTTTTGATTCACACTACCATTACTATTACCATTATTAGTGTTATAATTTAAAGGTGAATCCATTTGTTAGTATTCTTTTTTCTTAGGAAAAAACGAACAAACAGTAAAACTCTTATGATTTAAATAAATAAATTAATGCTAATCTTTATATATATATATGTTTATCCTTTGTTGCCGTTTGACTACCGATTTGTTTGTGTTTCGTATTGTGTGTTTAAATAGATAAATATTTAAATTGTTTTGAGGGGATTATTATTTATTATATATAACCATTTTCTATCCTTTGGTATTATATTCGAAAATAGCCAAAGAAAATTATCAATATAGATTTTCAAATATATAAATATATATATATACAAGTATATATATATATATATTCTATATTATTTTTTTATTTTCTTAATATTATTTTGTTATATTATAATATCAAAACAAATCACTATACTAAACTGTAAAAATTTATTAAATAAGTTTAAATAAAATATTATAATTCTAGTTATAATATGTTGTACTAAATAAATAAAAATATACGTATGAATAAAATATAAGTATCAGTTCTTAAAAACATTTCTTTATTAAAGAAAAAATCTTATAATATTTTTATCAAAAAAATTACCATTATTGGTCTTCTTATATATAAAAAAAATTACAAGTACCCTTTATTTTTTTGGTTGTAATTTTAAAAAAAACGATTAAGCAATTAAACCCATATATAAATATACGTTGATCTCTAAATTTATGAATACAAATAAATACATTAATATATAAATACATCATAGAATGTAAAAAATGAACACAACATAATTATTTAGCAACATACAGATGTAGCCATTAACACTTATCTCTTATCCCACCGGCAACAAGTTTCATTCGTTAGGATGAATGAGTCAAGCAAAAATCTTTGTACTTTCTTTTTTTTTATAAAAAGATAATTTCGATACAAACATTCATGCATCTTTACCTGACCACAGTTACACTTCCAAAATGATCGATCTATTGTTTGTCGTTAATGTATCCTAATGAACCACAAAAACTATGTAACATCTGATGGTGTTTAGGAGATAGAGATACGGATTACTTCCTACCCTAGCGTTGTGAAAAAGAAAAGAATAGAGTAGTTACACACCAGTCCCCTTCATCACAAACGCATTCATATTAATATTCATACATATATATACGTATATGTTTATGTATGTATATTAGATGTATTGTGTAGTTTGACTGTTGGCATACAAAAGTACTATTTTAGATTAGTCATACAATTTGAATATTGTTTTTAATTAAATGCGGAGTAAACCAAAGTTTATTAGCTGTTTTTGTCATTTTTGGCCTTAGCGCTAGACGCATCTTGCATTTACACACCGAAACAAATGTTGGTCATAAATTCACTTTCTACATAGTAAATAAAATATTTGTATTGGTATTGCGCAAGCGAACTAATTGTGCCGATATGGTTGAAAAATTAATAACATCGGTTTACTTACACTATGCTAGGGCACAAATAAAGCATTTATATATTTTTATTAAAGCTTGTTATTTTATCTTCTGTACATTGTAGTTCATATATTATATATAATTATCTATATATATATATCATAGCAACCCTTTGCTATTCTTTTTAGGCTGTGAGTTAAAAATGACATTTGATGATGTTTTATGTTTGCTTATATATATATTTATACATATTCTCTTTTATTATTTTTTACTTTTGGTTTTGTATTAAAGAATAGTTTTTTATTAGTTCAATGTCTTCTTGAACGTTTACTCTTACCTGGTCTAAATGGCTTACCTTTCTTATTGGAAAAATTGCTTACATCCATTGAAGAATCGGCATCATTTTTTCTTTTGAATCTTTTCATACCACCAAATCCGTATTTAGTGTTTTTAGCAGCTCTTTTACCATTTGGTTTATTTCTTTTATTATCATCTCCGTATCCAGAACGTTCAGTTGATGCTTCTTCAATACCAATATCAAATTCATCACCACCAATTTCACTTTGCTTTCTCTTCTTCTTCAATGATTTAATCTTATCTAGTGTATCCTTCTTTTCTAATTGTCTCTTTTGTAATGTAGCAACTTGAACTTGTTTACCGAATTTCTTTAGTTGTCTTTGCTTTCTAGCATCTTCGCGTGCCTTCTTTTCACTAGCTTCTTGGACTAATTTAGATTTAATTCTATCCATATGTTCATCATTTTTAACCATTTCAGCAAAATAATCCAATGGTCTCTTAAATGGTATCTTTAATCTCTTAAAATGATCACGAGCCTCCAATACCGCATCTAATGACTGTTTATAAAATGCTAATTCTCTTTCAGTATCATCATAGATATCTTTTATACTTTCATCACAATTGACATCAGATGTAATAGATTGATGTTCTTGGAAAGAATGCTTGGCCCATGGTAATTGGATACGTTCTAATGCATGCTTCATGGCTTTAGTGTTGTTAATAGTTAACTTTTGGTGTGGTACGACATCAGCATCTGAATCAAATTCAACATCAGACAATGGAACATCTTCTTCTTCTTCTTCTTCTTTTTCTTCTTCTTCTTTTTCATCTCCTTCTTCATTATCTTCGTCTTCGTCTTCGTCTTCGTCTTCGTCTTCAGATGCACTTTGAGCTAAAATTTCTAAGTCTAGTTCTTCATCTTCTTCATCCTCTTCGTCATTCTCATCTTCTTGGGCAGTTTTTTTCAATTCCTTCTTTAATTTTCTTTGATCCTTCTTAGATAAAGTTTGGCTCTTATATTCTTCCCCAGATACCTTAATCTTTTGTTCTTTCTTAGCAGCTTCTGCTTTTCTAGCATTGTCAATAGCTAAGTCCTCCGAAGTAATAATAGTGACTTCTTCACCTTTTAACATTTCCTTTTGTCTGTTTTGTTTTTCGGCTTCTAGTTTATCTTGTTTAGATTGTTCCTTTTGATGAGCTAATAGCTCTTTTAACTTGAAACCTTTAGCCATGGTTTTTGAATCAATTTCTTTTGGTCTGAGCTTAATTCTAAATTTATAAAGTTCTATTTGAAATAAAATTTGATATATATTATAAATAGCACAAATATATATTAGATATTTTAATACAAACATATTAAAAATTCTCTTCTCATCTCATCTCATCACATAATTTTTTCTTGAAAAAATAAATTCGATGAGCTCATATAAAATTTTTCAAATATAGTGATCATCGTATACGAACATGCAATATTTAAATATTAAAAGTTTTCTATGGCACAAAAATTGTTCAGGAAGACTTTCTTCAGTATGATGAGAAGATGAATTACTAACTATACTAGAATGCTGTAATGTGAATTTGCATTTTCTATAGAATTAATAAATAAAAATCTACACATAACCACCTTCTTTTAATTGAGAAAACATTTCAGGACTAATGTAATCAGCTAACGTTGGACCGTCATTAGACATAAATCCACCATCAGAAATTCCTTTCCTACGTCTTGTTTTCATAATGAAATCTCTACTTAAACTTTCATAAGGAGCAGGTTTTAATTTAGGTATTAAGGCTTCAGTATTTAGAACATCACCAGGAACCTTCTTATAAATCTTATTGAAAGAGTGTAATTGGCACATTCCTTTACCATTCGTTGCCAATCTTAAATCAGTTTCAAAACCAATTGAATCAATGACAGGGATTTGACCACGAACTTCAATTAAAGGTGTGCCACCAATTTTTTTTACCACATATATTCTACCCCCTCTTCTTCGTTTAAATAATTCATCTACTATTTGATATAACGAAGCATAGACAATAACATCAACTTCATAAACTGGTTCCATTATTATTGGTTTAGCAGTTAATAAACCAATGAAGCATGCTTTACGAGCCAATGTGATGATTTCATTACCTAACTGCTCTTCAGAATCATTTTCAATCTCAAACTCCAAAAGGCGGAACTGAACACCATTCATCATTTCTTCTGATAATGGACCTTCGTTTACTGCCCAAGAAAATCCTTGTAAAATTTGTTTCTTACAATGTTTCAACTTATCTTCGTCAACTTCATCTGGCAATGTGTCATTAACGAAACTGTTTCCTTTCTCGAAAGACCATACATTATTAGCAGCCAAAATATCCCATTCGTATTGTTCTACTAGCGTTGAAGTTAATTTTGCTTTGTCGTGAAGAAGATCTTGACCGATCTTATTATTATTTAAATCTCTTACTAATTTAAAAGACATTGGCTGAGCACTAATACTTAAAGATATGTTTCCATTACTAGTTTTAACTGGGATCGAAACAAAAGATTCTTCACTGCATGACTCTAAAAATATTGTTGTAGGGCTGGATACCTTTACTCCACATTTCGCATACTCGTTCCTTAGGCTTTGCATTATACAATCCAAATATAACTCACCAAATCCAATGATCCCATGTACACCACCACTCTCGGAAGTTATTTTCACACCACTATAATATTTATTGATTTTAATTAAACCTCGAGAAAGTTTTGGTGAATCAGAGGGAGATAAAGGTTCAATAAAGATTTTAAATCTAGGAATATTTTTCAAAAAGAAATTTCTAAAAGTTGGTAATTCATTTCTTATATTAAGTACTAGCATCGCACTTTTTGAATAATGATTCGAAATTCCACTTACTAAAACAATGGAACCTTCGTTAGCTTCATCGATTTCTATCAAATTTCGACCACCAAGAAGGGACAGCTTTCTTATTTCCAAAACGGGGTATTCGGATAATTCATTTCTATTAATAGTTCCAGAGTTCTCCGATGACTTGTCACTAGTATCAAATAAACATATTTTGTCACCTAATTTAATTGAACCCTTATATACTCGGACAAGAGACCAATCCTCACCTTCTATATCCATAATTTGAAGGGCATGAGCAATCACTTCATCATTGTTATCATGTACTGATAAAGTTATCCCCGTTAAATTTTTAAATTTATTTATCGAAAGTGTAGTTGGTTGTGTCAGTTTAGTCAAGGAGTCAACTAAACCAGTTTGATTTTTAAAAAGATGGGATAAAACATATTTCAATAAAGGTTGAGGGTCATATTGAAGCACATTATTAGGTAATGCTAATTTAAATTCCTGTTTTAAAAATTGTTGTAACTCATTTCTGGATTTCGAAATCGTGTTTGTAAATATCTTATAAATAGGCAATAAAATAAATTCAACAAAAGTTGGCATGTCAGACTTGTTTGATGATTTGGTTGATATTGTTTGATTAGAGTAGTAAAAATTTCCCCATAGTTTGTCAATAAAATCAACTTTTTCAGAATCGTCTAATGTATTAGAATAAAACATTTTAACAAATTCTTCTATTGTAAAAGAAAGTCCCAATTTTGCAGATGAGAAAACTACATTATTCTTTATAGGTGTAAACTTAGTTTTTGTAAAATCATTAATGCAATTAATTACATCCATTAGTTTCATGTATGCATCCATTGGTGGTAATTTTAATTCTAAAAGTAGTCTATCAATCTTATTAATAACAAATATCATTTCAATTTTTCTCCTATCACATTGCTTTATTAAGTGTTCCACTATAGATGTAACCCCTTCTACTACATCTATACAAACTATTGCATATTCGGTCGCTACAAGTGAATTCTCGACTTGGTCCATAAAATCAACATGGCCAGGTGTGTCAATTATGTTAAAAACAGTAGATTTATTATTGAAATCATTTAAAAGTAAGGATATACCATTAGATCTAATGGTTATACCTCTTTCAATTTCTTGTGGTGTATTATCGGTGTATCTTAATTGTTTCCACCCAAGTTTGACATCTTTTGATGTATGCGATATTTTTTTATGGCTATCTGTGACTAGTAAATCTAACAAAGAGGTTTTACCTGAATGCAAAGGACCAATAATTGAAACATTTCTCACCCTCTCTGGAATTTTGCTCAAATGTATCATATAATCTCTATCATAAACTGTTTTAGGAATATAGTTATTGGTTTTACTATAATTTTTATTTGATTTCTCACTCTCTGGAATTGTTTCCAATACACCTAAACCATTTTTGTTACGGTCTTCTGTTTCTATTAAAACCTCTACATTCGAATCGAATCCATAATTGTTTTTTGGTTCTTTGATATTAGTTTCGTTGGAAAAATTATTTTCTATATCGGTTTCAGTTATTAGTTTTGAATTTAACGTTTCTTTATCATCAATACTTTCGGAATCCGAATCAAATATATCACCAGTCAAAATATTTCCAAACTCATCGTATATTTGATCCACCATATTTACTATTATATTATTAAATCTTTTATATTCTCCTCTATTTTCAAAATGCAAATGCTTGGAAAACTAAAACCTATATTATAACAATACAAATTGTATACTCTTGCTGTACAAGAATTTTAGATTTTGTTATTTGTGATATACTATATACAAGATGGGTTAGAATAATCATTAATTTAATAACAACTGTAGTATTACAATTTAAAAATGATTGGTATTTAAGGTTTACAACGCTTAAATTTTGACATTAAATTTTCAATATTTTAATAAAACAAGCACAGTACGAATAAAGCGCAACGATGGCAACAATGCAACGGTTTTATCTGCAAAATATTTTAAATTATTCTAAAAATTCCATGTAAATGTATTTCAAGGTAATGAAATTATAATTTTTTTATTTATAAATATCAATACATTCATATTAATTTTCAGCTATAAAGATACATTACTTATATATTTATTAAACAAAAATACCACTTGCCAGAATTAGAATAACACCAAAGCAAGAGTATCTTAAACACATTGTGCCAACACTATGTTCATCTTGAGCTTCTTTAACTTCATCATTTTCATGATGGTGGTGATTATCACTAAATCCAACACCAGTTTGGAACATTTGTAGTGCAATCACAAGTAAAAAGCCAGCTGTTAAGCTTAAGAAAAAATCCATCTGCAATGAACCTTCAGGTGACGAACCGTTCTTATGTCTGAAGAAAAGATATCCAATAAATGCACCAATAGGTTGCGAACCACCACCTAATACTGCAGTAATCAAAATAGGTGTCACTTTAGATTCTAATGCTGCATAGAAAGGAAGGGTCATTGCAAACCCTTCGACGAAATTGTGAATTGCCAAGCTGATAAAAATTGACAATCCTAATTCAGAATATTTTTTACTCCTGTTTGTATAATATATAATAAATCCTTCTGGTAATTTGTGTAAAGTTAAAGCCAAACAGGTCTGTAAACCAATTGATAATAATTTTGAGAAAGGGGTTTCTAATTTATGATGATGATCTTCAATGTGTGTTTTATGTAATTTGACAGAATGAAGTGAAGCAGTAGAAAGTTGTCCAGACATGTTCGATTCTGTTGTGGGATAGTTTGGAGTATGACGTTGCTGAAGTTGAGAGCCTGAAAATATTCCTTCATATGAAGATTTTCTTTTCAAAAAATTATCACGATAAGTAGGTAAATTTTCTAAATCATAACCGACATCATTTTCTAAACAAGAAATACCGATCCTTTTATTATGACTATCACCAGCTTCTATCCCAGTCTCCAAATAGGTATCTGATTTAACTGAATTTGTTGAATATAAAGAAGAAGATTTTTGTAGTTGTTTTCCAGATTTATTTGAAAGAATGGTTCCATTATAACAATTAAAACTTTTTGTTTTAACAATAGGAACGCATCCGTCACTGTTCGAAAATTCATTTGTGCTAGAGCCATGATTTTGAATGGATTCTGAATTATTATCATGAATATTTGTATTATTATTTGAAATTAAGGGAGATTCTTCGGAATCATTTGAGATTTCTGTTTCTGAAATATTATTTGAATTTGATACCTTATTAAAATAACCATCTGAAGGAATGTTACTGTAACGTGTATCATGTGCAAAATTATCAAACTCAGCACTTCCTGTACGATTATATGTTTGAGCATCATTGTTATTGTGATTAAAATCATGGTCATGTTCGTGATCGTGAGTATGTTGATGAGTTTCATCTGAATTACCATTATTATGAGCACAATGAAGCAATGATTCACTTGCAAAAGAATGAACAATGTAATTTAATATAAAACTAACAAATATACCCAAACTTACACCCATAAATACATGTAAATTATTTTTACCATTCATATGTGGTAACATTTTGTATAATGAGGTAGTTAACATTGAACCAGCACTTAGTGATAAACCATAATTTATTAATTTAATATTGATATTTTTTTTCGTTCTAAATATAATTGACACAATTGGAACCATTAATCCACCACATATACATAATGCAGAATTCATAAAAGTATAAGTAACCCATTTTGGAGTTTGGTCGTACATTTATTTTTTCTTAAACAATTATTTGACAATTCTGAGAAAGTAGTTAATTTGTAAAATAGGAATGTTATTTTGATTCTTTTATCAGAATATTAATTATTTATATATTCTACAAATAAATATTAACAATTCTTTATTTTATTGATTGGTATATTCATTAAATACTAAAATTTTGATATATTATAGTAAGGTTATATAAAAATATCTTTAAAATTAAATAGCTCGCTCTTCTGAAAAAGCACTGTACATACAAAATAACATTAAATGGAATAATGTTATTTTTTTTGAAGCGTCAAGGAAAAGGTAAAAATAGTCCCTGAGATAAATTTATATCATTTTAAATTGTAATAATATCAAATAAAGCTTATTTGATATTATTAATTGGACAGCGACATTAATGGAATAAATATTAATTTAAATAATGAGTATAGGGGAATTTATATAAGAAAATAAGTTTGTGTTCTTTCTATCATTGCTATGCTTTTGCCTAATCAATTATTCAATTCTACTTAATTGATTCCTGTTTAGTGAAAATTAGCCGCTATCAGATTCAACTGAGTATAGACCGTCCAATTTGAAATACTTCTTTACCAAAAAGAATAATTTGGTGCACAACGACATTCTATATCAAACTATATCTGTTGTGTTTTATATGATTAGTCTATACCATTTGGACTATCAATTTTGGGTGGGTGTGCCAATATTATAAGTTTAATTGTCCGTAGTTAAAACCGATTGTTATAGTATGTCATGATACACGAGTAGTTCATTTGTCCTCGGTGCTTAACATATTTTTTTAGAAATTTTGATATTGTGAGTTTTTGAAAATATCCCATCTCATCATAACAATTGTAGAAGAGAAAAATAATTAAAAATAAAAACAAATATAGTTACAATAAAATATCATAAATTAATAGATTTTAGTAAAATTTCGTTAAATTATCTACAGGATAATATCGATATCATTGTGTTTCAATATTTTCGTCGAATATATATAATTATCTATTAAGAAGTGGTATAACCTAACTTAATAAGCTATTTTATCATTTGGCACAAGATATTATAATATTGTACTTTGGTTCTACTTATTTTCAAATTATTAAAGCAATAATATTAAATAATAATGACTTCGGTATCACCGCTTAATACCACCAAATCTGCTTTTAATGATAATGCTGAAGAAGTAAGGAAGATGGAATATAAAAACTTTTCATTAGAAGAAGATAAGACGGAAGAAGCATTAAAATCTTTCATTGTACTGGACGATTGTAAATATGCAACTAAATCAATTGGGAATGCTAAAAATAATGAATTTATGGAATGTGACTGTTATGAAGAATTTGAAGATGGGGTTAACAAAGCGTGTTCTGAATATTCAGATTGTATCAATAGATTAACATTAATTGAATGTGTTAATGATTTATGTAATACTTGTGGGGACAATTGTGAAAACCAAAGATTTCAAAAAAAAGAATATGCTGATATTTCAGTATTTAAAACAAAATTGAAAGGCTATGGTGTGCGAGCCAATACTGATCTTGAAGAAAATCAATTTATTTATGAATATAAAGGTGAAGTCATTGAAGAAATAGAGTTTAGAGAAAGGTTGATAGAATATGACCAAAGAGGATTTAAACATTTCTATTTTATGATGTTACAAAGTGGTGAGTTTATAGATGCAACGATTAAAGGTGCATTAGCTAGGTTTTGTAATCATTCCTGCAGCCCAAATGCATATGTAAATAAATGGGAAGTGGCAGGTAAGCTACGGATGGGTATTTTTGCTAAGAGAAAAATTCTCAAAGGTGAAGAAATTACTTTTGATTATAATGTTGATAGATATGGAGCAACCGCTCAAAAATGTTACTGTGGTGAAGCAAATTGTATTGGTTATATGGGTGGTAAAACACAAACTGATTCAGCTTCATTACTGCCAAAAAACTATGCTGATGCGTTAGGTGTTAAATCTTCAATGGAAAAGAAATGGATTAAAGAAATGAAATCTCAAGGTATCAGCATTGAGAAACAAGTCAACAATAATGTTAATGTAGAATTTGTTGATTCCATTCAATTGTTACCATGCCTGACGATTGATGAGGTAACAAAAGTTATGTCTGTTTTAATCCAAATTGATAATGAATATATTGGTAGAAAACTTTTAGATCGTTTATTTGAAATTTCAGACGAAACTTTATTGACTCAAGTCATAAAATTCCATGGGTATAATTGCTTTGCCAGACTCTTGAAATTCTATTCTGCTGATTCTAAATTGGAATCTCAAATTTTAGAATTCCTGTTGAAACTTCCTAAATCTACCAAAAATGGCATTACATCTTCACAGATTGAAGAAGAAGTTAAGGTATTGATTGAGTCATATCCATCATTAAGTTTAATTGGTAAATCTGTACTAGATAAGTGGGATACCTACGAAACTTATAGCAGAATCTCCAAGAAAGAATTAAATGAAAATTCTAAAAGTGGTTTGGTTGACCTGAGGAGAATCAAACTTCCTCCTGGGTGGGAAGTTATTCATGAAAACGGTCGACCAATGTATTATAACGCTCAATTGAAAACTAAACTTCGTTCTCCACCAAATTCCTCTTCCAATATTTTTAAGGTGCACTCTAATCCGAATATTGATAAACTTGCAAACAGAAGTTATAATAAGCTGCATAACGGTCCTTCTGGTAGTGATTTATCAAATAATAATAGAAATAAAAGAAATTGGATTCCAGATGATGAATATAGTATTCAAAAAAAGCTCAGAATTGAGAAGGAGAAAGATGCTGTAAATAAGGCTAAGCTGGAAGAAGAGAAAATTTTAAGAGAGAAATTTGAGCAAGAGACAAAGAAGAGAGATGATTTGTTAAAAATTATTGAAGAAGCTAATAAACAAAAACAAGTTGTAGTTAATAAAACAACCGAAGGTAAAAAGGACCCAATTGGACAAAAGATGAAAAATTCTAAAGTTCAAGTGGATGTTCTGGAACATAATTGGAACAAGTATTTTGCTGGCTTTGTTCCAAATTTATTGAAAAAATATAAAGATAATAATAATTTTTCCCATGACATAATTAAAAATTGTGCAAGAGACATTGTAAAGGTCTTAACTAATAAAGAATTAAAGAAAGACCCTACTAAAATTCCCCCAGAAAAACCTAGTACTGAGAAGATTACCAAAGTTAAATCATTTGTGAAGGTATACATGGAAAAGTTTATTATCAAGTATAATGAGAAACGAAGATCTAAAACTGTTTAGTTATAAAATTAATTCAATTTGGACTAAATCAATAAATCTGTATCTATATAAAGTAATGCATCATTATAATACTATAAAAGTTCTCTATCATTCACTAATTTTTTATTTTTTTAAAGATTTTGCGAAAACATTTAACGCCTAACATGACCTCAACTTGGTTTCATATCATGTATTTACCCAAATAGGAAATTTACAGGCCGAAATCTGTAACATCTGCATTTTAAACATTTTGACGTAAAATATAAATGTTCAAGCTATTATTATATAAAGGCGTTGACTTTAATATAATTCTTAAATTGAAATGGGAATTACTAACTTAAAATTAAAATTCATTTCTACTCTAAGTTATAATCCTCAAACTTTTCAAACTCTCAGATAAAATATCAGCAGTGACAGATAACAGACACATTAAAATAAATTTAAAAATGGAAGATAGTGATAACAGTAAAATTCATAATTACGTTCCTGACTTACATTTTAATTTTATTGACGACCAAGTTTGTGAGTGCAAATCTTGTTGTATTTCAAATAAATATGTGAAATACATTCCAAAAGTATTCATATCAGGATTTTTATTTCCAGTATTATGGTTATTCATAGTATACTTATATATTTGGTCTTATATAATTATAAGCTCAGATATCGAACATAAGCAGTTAGAACCGGAAGATCTTCCAACTCTATATGAATTAAATAAGTTGTATGGAGAGCAATACCTAGATCAGATGTCTAACTATGACTTAAAGAATGATAATATATTTAGTGATAGTAACTCAACATTTGAAGATATTGAGTTGGGGTTATATCAAAAAAATTATGTTGAAAAAGTTGCAGAGAATATTTTTAATTCACATTTTTTGAAAAAAAAGAAAGTAATTACATGGGCATTAAGATCTTTCTTAAGCATTGTGAGTTACATATCCATAGTTGTGCTATTAGTTCTCACATTACGAAATTCTACTGCGTAACGATATATTTTGGAATAGAAAAATATGTTTTTATATTTTTAATTAAAGCTACATTATCCATATACCAACATATGGAATTAAAAAAAATCATTTTTGTTTCAATATTTCTAGGAAATGAATCCTATTCAGTTTAACTTCGAAAAATTTGTGGTAATTAAATTACAGAAATAGTTATATTTAAACATTCTCAAATTTGCTAATTTATTTTGAGGTTATGATTTCAATTATCTATAAATTGTTAAATTAATAATAAAATAAAATGATTCAATTAAAAAGCATGCTTTTATTAGTTTTTCAAAGTCTTTTTTCTATTTTTGACTTGAAAGGTTAAAAATTATCTGAGTCAAGAAAGTTGCAACATTCATTTGGAATTAATCTTCTACTTTTTTTTGCCATTCAATGATAATGAATATTATGTTAATAAACCTCTATTTGTTTTGCTGCCATAGTTTCATTATTAAAAATATCGATGTTTCGGTGTTTTAAAGTTTAAAGATTTCTACGTAAACTATTTTGATGTAATTTTTTACGCGCGATGCCAAACTATTCCATTGTGACACTAATTAGGAAAGTGTGATATAAGAGACTTTATGCGCCATAGATTTATGAAGGAATTAACCTTAACTTATAAAGTCAATTTAACAAAAGTGGTAATTATTCTAATTAATTAATTTTTGTATTAAACAACAAGAAATTAATCACAAGTGTTGATGTTTCAAATATGTATAATCTAAAGCCTTTCATTTTTTGTTAATCTGAAAAAAAATTCCATCGATGAGGATATATAAGATGGTAACATTTTTGGGGAAATATTTATAAAGCAAATTGATATATTCAATTTTTTATAATTGCGTTCTTGTTTTAAACTAAAATGCAGTAACTATACAAATAAAAAGAATACTGAAGCCTTTGTTTAATAAGATATTATGTCATTCGAATCTAATATTATAGGTTTAAGTGCTATAGCACTTTTGTTATTAATTCCACCTCTTGTTTGGCACTCCTATTCTAAAAATATTCCTGCGATTATTTTGCTTATTTGGTTATTATTAATGAATTTAAAATCTATTGTGGATGCAGCTATTTGGAGTGGTAGTGACTTCGGAGAAAAATGGGATGGTAAAATTTGGTGCGATATAATGACTAAACTGCAAATGGGTGCAAATGTTGGTATTTCTTGTTCAGTTACCAACATTATGTATAATCTACATTTTATAATAAAAGCAGATCGAGTATTATTGGAATGGAATTCTAGAAAAAAAATTGCAAAAGATCTATCTATCAGTTTAATAACACCAATATTTGTAATGGGTTTTTCTTATATTTTACAGGTGTACAGATATGGTATTGCTAGGTATAATGGATGTCAAAATTTGCTAACACCTTCATGGGCAGCGATCGTATTATACACCATGTGGATGCTAATATGGTCTTTGATCGGTACAATTTATGCAATTTCTCTACTATATATGTTCTATAAAAAGAGAAAAGATGTAAAAGATATTTTACATTGTACTAATTCGGGTTTAAACCTAGCAAGGTTTACTAGATTACTAATTTTTTGTCTCTTAATTATTTTAGTAATGTTCCCATTTTCTATATATACCTTTGCTGGTGACTTAGAAAATCTTCAATCGACTTTTGATTTTAAAAGTACGCATTCAAAAGCTACTTGGAATATTATCATTACATTTGACCCAGGTAGACCTTTATACAATATTTGGATTTACAACTTAATGTCCTACATTGTTTTCGTTATTTTTGGTTTGGGTTCAGATGCTCTAAAGATGTATGAAAAAATATTGTGTTCATTAAAATTGGGTTTCGTTATTACATTCTTTAAAAATATAATACCAAACATAGATAAAGACAGTAAAATTGGAGAAATCATGTCCAAAATATATCCAATATCCAGTCAAGGTAATAATGTTGAAGAATATGTGTTAGAAAAAACGTGGTCATACACTGGAACTGAAAGTAGCAACATTAATGATATTAACTATTTATATAACAGTGTTCTAAGTACTCCAATTGAACAGCAAAAAACTAAGTCAGTGTTTTACGACTTAGAAAGTAATCCAGAAAAAAAATTAACCGAAAGTTCTAGCTCTTCAAATAGCGATAGTTTTGAAACATACACTGAAAATAATAATAATCATCCTTTTATTCAAATTAATACAATTAATAGAGATGTTTTCAATACTCTTCACAATGCTGAAACATTCGAATCAAATTCATTTGAAAATGGAGGTGAAAGTAATAATAATGATTTGAGTATTTCAAATGAAGAATTTAATTTCCATTTTGAATTAAAAAGGAAAGAGTGATATGTCTGGTAATATAAAAATTTTATAAATATATAAATTAATATTTATATATATATATATATAATGTAATGGGGAATAATTTTATTTTTTAAAAATATTAATAAATTATAATATAATATTCTTACAGGTATTAAATTCTTCTGTAATTAACCTTTCTTGGTGTTAACGATATTCTCTCTGATGGATTATACCAACTACCATTATCAGAGGGCATTGCAGCTCTAGTCGCGTAATTAACATCACTAGTAACTGAACCTGACCAACCGGCTGTAATTGTAGTTTGTTGTATCACTTTTGTACTCAAAGAAGTATAATATGTGACAGCACTAGTTGGGAACCTTCTTGACCAAGTTGTAGCTGTAACTGTAGACATTGGTGGTGTCTGCATAGGGGCAAACCTCGATACACCAGTTTGAGAATAGTAAGGAATCGAAAAGGATGCAGAATTAATACTATTCGTGCTTGTTGCTGTAACAATTGAAGTTTGTGGAACAGGTTGTACAGAATCTGTGTATGTGTGTGAAGTTGTACCAGTCATTGAAGTTAAAGTGAATCTTGGGGTATAATGAATTGTAGAACCTTCACCATCAACATAACCAAAAATTTGAATATAGTATTGACCATTACCAGTCACAGAACTATCGAATTGGACGGTATAACTATAGGTACCAGTTTCAGAGTAATCAATATCATCTAAAGCAATATCAGAAGCTAAAACAGCGACAGCTTGAATACTTAAATTAGGACCAGTTTCTAAAGTGAAGGTGAAATAAGAGAATTTATCCATGGAAGGATAAGCATTGTTATCAATCCAATCAACTTCAATACTAACAGTACCACCGGAAGGACTAAATATAGCATCTTTAGATGGTTTGTAAGGAGCAACATCACCTAAAACGAAAGTAATTGAGGCCAATATACAGAATAATATTTGGTACATCATATTTGATTAATTTCAATGTTATTTATGCTTACTCGAAACTATGTAATCGAAAATATATGATTTCAAAAGAAGCAGCACTATTAGTTAAAAACCAAACATATTAAAAACATTTACATTTATTAATCATTCTAATATATATATTATTTAGCCATTTCTAAATCATTTTTAATTCAAACTAAATTATGATAGCACTACAATAATTAATTTGAAAAAAAAAATAACGTAATATAACTTTTTTCCAAAAATTGAAATTTAAAAATACATTTTGCTTTAATTTTTCTCAGAACTCTGCGCAGCAAACACTTTTTTTGATCAATTTTTATTAAAGGCTTAAACAGAATCTACACTACGGAAATTGAAATGATTTAATTTTGGAAAGCTTTTCAATGAAGACAGCATTAATAGTAGTGACAATAAGCATTAGTAAGGATACGAATATAGCAATAAGGTCACAAGTTTGTATACGTATATATCAAGATTATTTCTAGTTATGCAATCTGTGATTTCTCATATTTCAAATGTACTAACAATGCCAGTGTGTAAAACGGGGCATTCTAAAATGAGGTGACATAAATTATTTATTGATTATGAGAACATTGGGAGTATTGTGTCTTGTTTTGTACTATCATCCTGCAATTAAATGTCAGTTAGTTTCTTTGGCGTATTTCTGTATATGTGTATATATTATTTAGTATTTATGATAATGTCATGAATGAATGACTAAATGGCTTCTAAGCAGCTGTTAATTTTGTATGATGGACCTTTTATCGTCATATCACACGACACGACATACTTAACTATGGAGAAAAGAGGTTTCGCCAAAATTTCCAAAAAACAAAACAGAAAAAAACAGAAAAAATTGTTGTTTCTTGTTTATAAGTATAAAATAAATAAAATATATACACCATAGGCAACTTAATAAGATATCGAATAGAGAATTAATTGACTTAATATCCAATACAATAAGATAATTATTCTATATCTCTAATTTTATTATATTATATTACTTTTTTTCTATTAGTAATTTTGCTTCTTTAAAGAATTGTTCTGTTAAAAACAAAAAGTAATTTAAAGTAGGAAACAAAATAAAATAAAAAACATTTATTTGAATGAACCCTATTGTTTTACCATTATAATTGTTTTTTGCTTTTGAAGTTTAACATTAGAAACATTAAGATATTGAAAATATACATTTAGGTTTACAACTTAATAATAAATATACAGATAGAATTGATTTACAAATGGAAAATTTAGATTCGACATTGAATGTTGATGAAATTGATAATAACGTTGATTTAAATATTGATAATAATGCATTGGATTTTGATAATCAAGATGTTGTGAATTCAGTGGATAATATTAATGATGTCATGGATTTAGATGATATAGATAATGAATTGTTAAGTGGAAATATTTCAGCCAATAAAGATAAAAATATACTAGATGATGTAATGGATGAAGATAAAGATGAACATGGAGATGAAAATGTTAATGATAGTAATGTTCGCAATGAGAATGGACAGGAAGATGAACAAGAAGATGAGCAAGAAGATGAGCAAGAAGATGAGCAAGAAGATGAGCAAGAAGATGAGCAAGAAGATGAGCAAGAAGATGAACAAGAAGATGAAGATTTATTTGGCGATGATGATCAAAATTCTGATAGCAAAGAAAATAATTTATCAAATTTACAAACTCAGATATCTCCTCAAAATCAATCTGAAGAATTTAAAAAAGAAGAAACACAACAAGAGACAGAAGCTAATGATATAAAAATGGATAACGATGATTCCTTCACTAATCAAGAAAATAACGGTGTTCAAATATCTAATGTTGAAGAAATTGCGAAAAAAGAAAATAGAATGGAGCAAAATTTGGAATTAGAACAAAAAAAGGATTTAATAAACCCATCATTTGAAAAACAAGAAATAAATGAACAGAATGAGATTCAAGATGGACAGAAGTTAGGATTTGAAGAAAATTTAGAACAAGGACTGGAAATAGAACATAAAAATGAAAGTAAAAATCAAAATGTTGAAGAAATTGATCAACATAATAGCGATAAAAACAGTAGAGATAATGATAACCAAAAATCAGAAAATGAAAATGAAAATAAACCAAGTTCTCCAAGTGAAAATAATTCACAATTAGATGAAGGTAACGAACTTAAGTCAGAAAAAGATGAAAATAGCTTAAAGCAAAATCAATCCGAAGTTTTAAACTCACCAAAAACGCAAAATATGGCACTTGAAACAACGTTAGCACAAGATGATTCTTTTGAAAATAACATTGCTAAAACTAAAGAATTAGATCATACAGAATCCAGTCCGTTGTCGCAAAAAAATAATAATAACTTTAACATTAAAAATTCAAATTCAGATGAAAATTTAGTTAATGAGAGTGTAGATATAATAAGTGGTCAAAATAATATCTTGGAAAACAAAGAAAATAATAACACTCCTTTAGAAGGACATGAAGATAACCAAGTAAATGATTTGAGAATGAATGATAATAAATCAGATGAATCGAATGGTTTGCCTAATACGCTATCGGTCAACAACACTGGTATTAACCAAGTCGTAAATAAAAGTGAAGAAAGCGATGATGTAAGTTCAATAAAAGAACCTTTAGATGCTAATAATAATGATAAAATGGAAGTTGATGGCCCGATTGATAATCCTGAAAATATAACAAATAAAAATGATATACATGACAACAAACACACTGAACAACATAATTCTAATCATAATAATGTAAATATGACAGAAACTATTCAGGGTGACTTAGTTGGTGATAAAGAGCAAATTTCTCTGGAATCTAAATCAGAAGATTATAGTAGTAAAACCAAAGAGGATTTGAATGCTAATACAGCAGATGAAGATGAAGAAGATGATGATGATAATCAAGAAATTGATATGTTCAATGAAACGGATAAGAAAGAAATAGAAGCTGAAAAAGATGAACGTTCTGAAGCTGAAAAACTATACTTACCGCAATCACATAAAATCGTCATTCCTAGTTATTCAAGATGGTTTGATTTAAATAAAATTAACGACATAGAACGAAAATCATTACCTGAATTTTTTACGAAAAGAATTGTTTCTAAAACCCCCCAAGTTTATCTTAAATATCGTAACTTTATGGTAAACACTTATAGAATTAATCCAAACGAATATTTCACAGTCACTGCCGCTAGAAGAAATATTTCCGGTGACGCAGCTGCATTATTCAGGGTTCATAAATTTTTAATGAAATGGGGGTTGATTAACTACCAAGTATCTGCTGAATCATTACCAAAATCTTTCCAACCACCACAAATGAAAGCGTACACTGTTTCTCATGATGCTCCAAAGGGTTTGTTTCCATTTGAAAGTTATAAACCTTCTGTTCAACTACCAGATATGGTTAAACTCAAAAAGATGATGGACTTAGATGAAAATTCTCAAGGTTTAGGTAAATATTTATCTGAAGCCAAGAGAAAATTTGATGAAGTAACCAATAATGTTGATAAGGAAAATAGTAGGTCTACTGAAAGCAATGAAAATAAACAAAATTTGCATATTAAGGCTGTAAATGACGAAACATCCACAAGACTAGTTAAAAGACCGAAAATTTTAGATGAAGTCGATGATGTGGAGAGTAAAAACCCTATAACATGGACCAAAGATGAATTAAAAGTTTTATTAACTGGAATTCAAAAACATGGTACTGATTGGTATAAAATTGCAAAAGATATAGGAAATAAAACTCCAGAACATTGTATTTTGAAATTTATACAATTACCAATTGAAGATAAATATCTATATAACGAAAATAATATTTCGAACAAAGGTGATCTCGGTCCAATTAAATTTGCACCACACTTACCTTTCTCAAAGGCTGAAAATCCAATATTATCCACAATTGCATTTTTAGTTGGTTTAGTTAATCCAACAGTAGTTCAAAGTATGACTAATAGAGCGATTACAAAACTTAATGAAGAGGAAGATGCTGAGAATTTGAAAGAAAATTACAATGATACCAATGGTTCAGTAAATGAAGGTTCGGAAATTGCATTAGCTTCTGTTGGTTTGCGTTCACACGTTTTTAAACAACATGAGGAAAGAAAATTAAACTCTATAACGAATCAACTTGTTGCTTGTCAATTAGAGAAAGTTGAAAAAAAATTAAAATTACTTGATTCAATGGAAAAGTCACTTGAATTAGAAAAGAAAGCTCTTCAGGTTCAACAAGAAGATATATTATTACAGAAATTAACTTTAGCAAAACACTCAATGAATGTTTATAATAAGTTTAATGAACTAGTGGATTTAACGAAACTCGGTGAAGATACTGATAAATTAGAAACAAAATTAGAGGATATTAAAGAAGTTTTATCAAATCCACCAGTTATCACGTTTGGATCAAAAGAAGATACTTCAAAGGTAGGGAATGGAACAGCTAAAGCTGAAGATAGTAAAAATGATTATAGCTCCATAGACAGGTTCAAGCCAGTGTCTCTTGCATCTCCACAATCATATAGATATTGGTCAGCTTAGAATGGATAATTTTTTTTACGATAAAATACAATAAGAACAGTATCCCATTTGGATATGTTTAATTACGATACTATTAAAATTTGCTTCATCCTTTTAGCTATTTCTTATATATGATTTTATATATGCTTGTAATATTATATAGGCCAATTTTATTAATAATACCTAATTATAAATTATTGTACAGCTGTTGGGCTTATAAACAATTGTTGTTTACCCTAAAATTGTTTTTCGCTTGGCGTAATTATATTGAAATTCGGTGAAGAAATTTATGATATACTTAATAGGAAACAAGGTATATCATTTGATATTTATATATATGTGTGTGTGTGAATATGTGTGTATCACATATTCAGTAAAATGCTTAGTTAAGTTTTAAAAATAAGAAGAGAAATAAAGAGGATCAGAAGAGATGCAAATAAATAAAACTGTTCCAAAATTATTGGCTACAACTTTTTCAAATATTAGATACACGAGCACATTAAACAATGCAATTTCTAAATTACCATTAGGTGTTGATACTACTTTAGAAAGTAACAAAGTTACTGAAACTAACAGATTGTCAAAAACTATGAAAAAGTTTTGGAAGAAGGTTGGAATAAAGGATGATTTAGCTAATAATAAAATCCTAATTCAGTTAGATAGAAAAACAATTAAAACACCCTTAGGTAACAAATTGGCAGTTGATAATAGAAGGCAAGTATTAGCAAATATGCTTATGAATGAATGGAAAAACCTTCCAAATCTAGAGATTAAGCAACATTCTTTGCCATTGACTTCATTAGTTTCTCGTTGTATAGATTTTGAGAAGCTAAACATGGATGGTGATGCCAATGCAATTGAGAAACATAATGGTAATTTAGAAAAATTAATACATGACTGCCTTAGATATTTGGATACAGATACATTATTAGTATTTTCACCGAAAAGTGAATTTGAAGGTAATTTAAGAAATGAACAAGATAGGCTGTACCTTCCAGTAGTTAAAGCAATTGAAAAGTATTTATCTGAATTTTCAAAAACTCCAATTAAATTAAAATATCTAGATTCTGATATAGACGGTTTACGTGGAAATAAGCAAAATGAAGAGACAAGGAATGCTGCCACTGCTTATTTAAGATCATTGACGTTCTGGGATCTAGCAGTTTTTGAGAAAGTTGTTTTAACAACAAAATCATTTATTTGTGGTATGTTAGTACTTTTAAATAAGGCAGAAAATAAAGAATTAGCTAATTTGAGTTACACAACAGAGGATATAATAAGATATTCTACACTGGAAACTATTTTCCAAACTGAAAGATGGGGTGAGGTAGAAGACACACATGATGTAAATAAACGTGATATATATAGAAATGTCACAGCAGCTTCGATTGTTGCCTTTAAATAATAGAAATAATTTCTATTGTCGAATTTTGTTCTTTTTAATTCTTGTAAATAATAACATCTGTCTAATTTATTGATCTTTTTGAAAATTGTTGCATTGTGCTCAAAAATTTACTTTTGAAAACATAACAAAGAATATCTTGTTAAAATAATAACTGGTTATATTTATAAATAATTTTAATAGATAATTTAATCCAACAAAATATCAAATTATAATTTGATTAAAAACTTGAGTTGCAATTGCATTATTTTGAAACTCAAACAATTCCTTATTATTTGTAGCGAAATCAATTATCACAATTCCGGTTCTACCTATTCTTTTTACGTTATCAATATATGAAATAAATATTTTGTTAGATTTATTGCTATCATTATTATTGCAATCTAATTTTATATCAAGTTTGAATTTCAAAGCAATTTTTTGGTTCTTGTAATCTTGGCTAAATATACTTAATTGTGAAGTATCTTTAAATTTCCACAAACCTTTATCCCCGTCATATGTATGGTATTTAATTTTAATGCAAGAAATCATTTTTTGAGAAGATAAAAATGCTGTGTTAATGGAAACTAAGTCAGGTTTGTTAGAGTCGGAATAGTCAGAGAATTCTGTTTTATTTGAAGTGAATGTGGTCAAACTCCGTGAAGAAGAGGTGGTAGTTGATATAGTATTCAAAGTATTCGAATTAGTTAAATCTTGATGACCATTTATCAATTTGGAATTTTTAATACTTGTTGTTATTGTATTCAACAATTTTTTAGTATCATCACATCTGATCGTAAAAATGCATTGCTCCGGAATTTCTAATGAGTTTCTCATAATGTTAGCCTTAGGGCATTTTATTTGAATATCTTTGGCAGTAGTTTGTAATACTTTACAGTGTTGATCAAAGTATAATTGCAAATAACCATACCCAGAAGATTCAGTTAAGGGTTTAATTAACATAAAATTTGAACTCAAATCATTTGAAACAATGGAAATTTGAAATTTTTCGTTTAAGATTTTTTTCCAGTGACGTTTGTTCCAAATGCTAAATTGTATCCCTTCATTCTTAAACAAAATTTGTTTATTAGTTAAATCAATTGGTTCTTGGGAAGAAGGTGATAATAATTTATCACCGAGCGATATTTGTGAATCAATTATTGATTCCGGAATTAATCTTGTTTCTGTTGTGAAAAATGAAGGTGAAGTCATATTGCCTTTATTATTTCCAAATAATGGAACTGTGTCATTGACACCTTTCTTTGTGATCTCTTTGTTTGAACCAAAAAAACTTAACAACGACGCAGATTTTCTTCTAGAGTACACAAATGGCTTTTCTTTTACTAGGTTAGGTGAAAAAGAGAGATCATCGCAATATGATTTTTCATTGATTTTTGTTTTATCATCATTGTTAGCTTTATCGTCTAGAAGAATATCATTATTACTTGTCGACTGATTTAAAATTTCATCAAAATTATTAGAATATTCTTTTTGATCCTGCAAATCTTCCTTAACTCGATTTTTAAAATCATTATTGTTATCTAGTATTGAAATAAGACTTATCATTTCATCATTATCTATTTCTTCAGCGATATGACCGGATATATCACTTTTATTGATTGAATCGGTAGTAAAAGAGTCAACCACATTATGAATTGTTTTTATTTCCGTAAATGCTTGAGGAGGAGATAACATCATATCTATGGATTCATCTAGTTTTATTAGATTTTCGTAACTCATATTTCTTATACTTTCTAATGAATCCCCACTTGTCGTTTCTTTATCTGTAGGCAGCGGCGAAATGCACATGGCTGTAGAAAATAAATCAAGATTTGAAAGATTCATAGGATTGGAACGATGTAAGGATGATGTATTTTTACTTTTCTCTTTATTATTATATAAAGTGGCAGCTACATTAATAGTTTTTGTAGAAGGTTGTGCCAATAAATTACTTGGGGAATTTATTTGTAACCCGATGCCTTTAATTTCTTTATTATGTTGATTTGATTTTAATTTATTGTACTTATCCGTAAACGTACTGTTTAATATGCTCATAGAAGGTGAAGGTTTTATAGTATATGCATTTTTTAAATCTCTGTATTGAAAGTACGAATAAAAATAATTTTTCCAATAGTTCTCCCAATTTTCTATATTAATCGCTTTAAGTTCAAATTGTGATTTATTACCTGATGTTGTTTCAAATGTAATGGAATTAATAGACGTTTTGATCACTCTCAAATCCGATGATCTGATCACTGGAAATAATAAAGTTCTACCTATGTTTAAAAATGATAAATTATCATTTAATAATTCATTTAATACATTAATAGATTGTGATATTTGTAAACCATTGTTTATTTTAAAAATGGCAAATTGTTTGTTATCAAGTAAACCAATTTCAATCAATAAATTTTTGAAATCATATTTGGGGAATGTTAATCTAAAAAACTGTCTGTTAACAATATTATCCTTCATAATAGAGGAACTACTTATTATATTACTTGAAAATGATAACAAGTCTATTGTTTCATTGAATTTAATTATATTAATATTTGCATCTCTGTACCTCTTTTCAAATTCACTTTCGAATTCATTGAGTACTCCAGCTAAAGACGATGATGTTATTAACATGTACCTTTCGTTAAATTGTTGAAGCTTTGAATACACTGATAATAAAGATTCAATAAATAAAGGCTGCTGTTGAGATCTAAATACATTTATATTATAATCAAATATTAGATTCATGCTGGTCATTATAACATCAGAATATTTGTCGACAATTTCATCATTATTTAACAAAGTTTGGATTGTTTCTTCATCTTTAGACATTGGAAATGAGCTTGAAAATTCATGATATGTATTAATTAAAACTCTTAAAGAGTTACCAATATGTTCTAACTGATTCCCTATATGTGCCATTGGATCGAATCTCGAAACACATTTGTGAGATTCAGCTATTGTTAATAACTTTTTTAAAGTATCAATATGAGCATAGTAATCGCTTCCCATTCTTGTATATTTGCAATTTTATAATTATTGTATAGAAAAATTCAGTCGCTCTTTTCTATAATGAAAGAGCCATAAATTTTGAATAGCTCAGATAAGCTTTTTTTTATTATTTGACTCAATTGTAAAAATACTTTAAAAATTTAATTAACAATAAATATAAATCTTATTTTGTTATTTAAAATTTTGGAAATATAGAAAAGCTCTGCAATCAATTGTTGAATAATTATTTGATAAATTTGAATTAATTTGCTTTGAGAATTTTGTAATAACGTAAAAGTTTGCAATTTTTAGTTAATATTATAAGATGTAGTGAAAATTGGACACCATAACACCAATATAATTTAACTTGACTAAACTTTTAGTTAGGCGTCTCTTCTTTTTTTTTTTTTTGCGCTTTTGGGAAATACGCGATGAGGTGAAAATGATAATTAGATTTCCTATTTAGGATTAATTAAAGAATGTAAAGTTCAGTACAGATGTGAGTTTGAAATTTGCAACTCATAAGGAACGAGGTACATTAACAAGTTTCAAACTTTCGACACAATGATATAACTTACTGCTTTAACAAAAGATATTATAACATAAATTTCAGAATCGACTTTAATAAGTAACTAGGCCAATGTAAATCAAGTTGAGCTGTTCAAAAGATGAATTGACTAATAATAAAAAAAATCAATGATTTATATAACAAAAAAAAGCATATTTAATACCTTATAGTTGTGTAAAATATTTATGTATACTTAAGTCCTGTAAATGTTAATTTCAAAATACAAAATTCAAAACCCATCTTACATATATCTATTATATTTTAATGATATTCGATGAATCTTCTAATACAGTGATAAATGATGTAAAATGATGTTTATTTTTGGTAAATTGAAGGGAACACTGCATTAATTTCATTCACTATATGCATTAAAAATTCTAATTTGCATTTCAGTTATGAAAATCGAAATAAGTGTTCCATTTTATGCTTGCAATCAGATAGCATTTGAGTTTCTGAATAGTTTAACTACAAAATACAAAATGTTTTAAATTGACTTTTATTAAACTTGGATATTTCATATATTTTTTCAATTTGTGTCGGTTCTCTTTTTCTTATTCTTGGCTTCTTCCATTCTTTCAGTTAAAAATTTATTTATATCATCTTGTAAACCAGTCATTTGACATCTTAGAGAACTTAGATATGTCATCTCTGATGTGTCTGAATCTTTCATTTTAGGTTCAGAAGGCTTATCGACATCTAATTGGCCCGCATTAAGAACATGCTCACTTGGGCCAGTCGTAGCACCATCTGTTGTGTTGTATTGAGGAAGAGAAGGGTCGACTTCGAAAAATTTTTCACCAAAAACTCTTGAATCGTAGGTGGCAGAAGGCAATGTCATATTAAAACCAATACTTTTGTTATATATAATGAAAACTAAACTTAGTTTAAAGAATTCCCTCTTACAATATGTATTGATGTGATATTATAATCACTCTTGAATTTATAAAAAGAATGTTCATATGGATGGGACGCTTTTCCATGCCTAAGATTCTTATATTTGATCTATTTTTCGCTCGGGATGATATAAAAGAGCTTAGTCATTTCTAACGATACATCTAAATGTATAATAATTTGTGACATATGTCTATAGTAAAGTATTCTATAGTTGTTACAAAATTTATGATGATAATAATTGGGCATTAAAATTTTAAATAAAAACTCATTAAATAGACAAACCTATATAGTTACCAGCTGACAAAGTTCTTGTAGTATTTATACTCTTCCATGGACTGCCAAAAGGATTTTTTTCATCAGCGCCTTTTGATTCTATTACTAAAGCACTTCCTACAGCAATATTCTGATGTGCATTTTCACGAATAGTGAATTTAGCTGAAATACCTTTATCAGATTCCATTGCTAGGCCATTAGTCATAAACCTGGCAATCAATCTCTCTTCGGAATTTCTATACAAAGTTAGTGGTTCTGTAAATCTCCAAGTAATTCTTTTCTTTTCTTTATTAAATGTACCTTGTGGTTTAGATAAAGCTGAGACTGTCTCAGCACCATCTACAGAAACGTAAATTGTAACTTCTTCTAAAACTAATTTCTGGACACTGGAAGGTAGTGTAGATGATATTTTTAGTGTCAAAACCACACTTGCTTGGTGCATTTCAAAATTCCATACTGGTAATATCATTATTGGTGCATCAGCAGGTCTAATGGAATATTTCATACCGCCCAAAGCTTTAGATTCAATAAAGTGCGGATTGATTCTGTATTCTTCATTGTTTATTCTTTGTAAAAACGTTTCATTTAAAATTGTTTTCTCGAAATTTGAAGAATTTTTAATCTTTAAATCAATTACATCTGGTATATTAGAAGAGTTATAATTTGGTAAATAACTAAATGCAATTTCACCAACAATTTCCGAATCAATCAAGACACCTTCTCTAAATTTAGCATTGATAACTTCCGCAATACTTGCAGTAAGACCTGCATTTATATTACTCGAAGTAGAATGTTGAAATACGGATTGAACATCATAGTTCGAAGGTAGTGGGCCAGTTGTCTGTGGATCCAAGCTTTGTAGCTCACCTGTTACCTGGGAAAACAAATTTGGTATTGGAATAACATTTCCTTGAACTTGTGGAGGTGGCTGAAATTGCATTAATGGGATATTTTGATTCGAAACAGAACTAAAATTTGGTATACTGGAAAATAGAGCTTTACCGTTAGACTGTTGGACTAGTTGTGGGGCATTAGCAACATTTCCAATACTATTTACAGTTGGCAATGTTGGTTCAGTTTGAGTTGCTCTAACTGTAGGTTGTAATGGAGCTTGGAATATTGAAATACGGTTTGCATTGTATGAATTTGGTGAAACATTTTGCTGTAGTGAGTAACTATTTTCATCTTTCGACGAAGGTTGGTCTGCGAATGGTGAAGTTTCATCATGAACATCTCCATTAATCTTATAGACACTATTGCGATTACTAGCCGAAGTATTTAAATCATTGATATTTGTGTTGCTGTTCATTCTACTATGTAATCTTGGACTTGACTTGACCTCATTTTCATCTTTCCCATTTCTAGTTTCGCTGCTAAAAGATCCACGGTTAAAGTATTCGGGTCTAATGGAATTTGTGGTAGCTCTTCTGGAGCCAGATCTCCTGCTGTGATCCATGCTTATTTCTTCCTCTACGGTGTCTATGCTTACTTCAGTATTTTTTAAATTTTCATTTGAACTTTGATTATTTGATTTATTTTTGTTTCTACTGAATATTGTTCCCATTGTAGATTTTAAGTTAATGTTACCTTTTTTGAAATTTTTTAAAGAAGAATTGTTTTTTGAATCTGAAAAATCACTATTCATTAAATCATTTGAATTAATATTTGACGATGAATGTAATCTTGAACTAATAGTGCTAAAAGTACTTCTTTTCTTTAATGGTTTACTGGTAGTGCTACTTGAAGATATAAATTTAAAATCGAATTTTGAAGCTTCATTGGCAAATCTATCAACTTCCTTTGATGGATCAAAATCTGCATATGATGATAAGGGTTTTTCACTACATTTAATAATATTTTGTAAATATTCATTATAATTAGTTTGATAATTTATAATTGAAGACTTAATATTTGTTAAATGGTCAAAATCAATATTTTCAAATAATTCATACATATAAGAACCTTTTAAATTCCATTCATTTGAAAACTCAGTGTTATCATTTTCTCTCATAGAACTTAAAGTTGAATATAAATTTCTACTTCTATTCCAATTCGAATCCTTTTCAGAAAACTCTTTTAATGGTAATAAAGATTGGTCTTTAATTAAATGATTTAATTTTTTATTAATTGTATATTCATTTTTCAATTCAATTAAAAATGATTTCCATATATCATTTAATTGTTCACTAACATTTGGAAAAGAATCATATGTATTTATTTCTTGTTGATTTAATACGTTATTTTCAAATAATCTTTTACTTATAACATTTTTTAAATTTGATTTATTCTCGTATCTTTTAACTAAACTTAATAACTGTGAAGTGTACGTTTCTCTTATTTTTTGATATTCATGAATGACTTCAAAAAATTCATTATCAATCAATTTAGCTTCAGAAGTTCTTAACCTTAAAATTTCAAGGGCTTCTGAGGGAGACTTTTCATATAATATAGTATCGACATACTTCAATTTATTATTTTCCATTATTTCTAAACAGTCTGCTTCTAGGCCTCCTAAGTTGTAGATATATTGAAACTTGAACTGCTGTTAGAAATTTTCAAATACACAAATTGATATCTATAAGTTCTGATATCTATAAGTTCTGATATCTATTTTTATAAATTATTGAATTATCAAATAGTATTCAATTGTAATTAAAGGGGAAAGTAGATATATGAACTTTTGAAATTTCATTCTCTACTGTATAGAGTTTCCTTTTCGTTGTTTCTTTCAAATAATTTTGCCTACTTATTTATTGTACATATTTTTCATGAATAAAAAAGAAAAAAAGAGATAAAGTGAACCGAGGAATTTAAAAAGTGAGAATTTAAAATTCTCACTTTTTACATTCTGTTGGTAAGTATAAATTGTGCAAGATGTATAATAATGTATAATATGAATATGAATCTCAAGCTCTATTTAACTTTGATATATCATTAAATTATTTTTATCAATTGTTATTTTACATTTACTTCTTACTGAGCAGTTATCTTGATACCCATTGAAAGCATTGTCTTTTGTTATACAGTCATTTACCGGGTAATGCGATATCTTAAACGATTCGAAGACAAACGTTCATTTTTGATTTCGAAAGTGATGAGTTTTAAAATACGAATTATTAAATAAATAAGAGTTCAGTATGCAACAAACTTGGTAAACACATGTTATTCAGTCATCTTCGACATCCTGTCATATATTTTATGGAATAGCATTTTTCCAATGAACTCCACCTTTCTCTAGTGTTGTTGTTCTTGTTTAGCTCCCCATGCGACGTCCGTTTGGTCTCCTTCTGAAGTTTATTTTTTCAAATAAGCCCAAACAAGAAATTGCAAAGATGTGACGCGAAAAGTTGGCCCATTTTTGTTTCAATTTTCAAGTCATTTCGCGATATTTGTTAGAGCTTTTTGTTTTATAACATCTTCAAATTTCCTAATATGTCATTCCAGTCACCAAAAAAACGTTTATGAAAAAATGTAATAAACATTTTCTAACGTGTATTTTTGTTTACTATAGTTATTCTGATACAATCCCTGTGATATAAATGTTGCCATACACAATTCTAAGTATACTATGTTTTATTTTATTTATGCAATGTATGTCAAAATTGCCATCTCAACTTTTTAATATTACTAGCTATCTTGAAATATTATTGTATATCTAAAATTATTACACGAAACTGCTGATATTTTGCATCACTTTTCGATTTTATAGTTAAGAATATTAATTATTTTTAATCTGTTAATACTTATTGTTTTCATAATTCAACATTAAAAATAAATATATTGATTTATTATTATTACATATTAGATTGATTTTACTAGTTCATTCATTATAAGAAAAATAGACAAACCAACAGTAGGTGTAAAAATATATTTATATATTTATAAATTTTATCTCAATATCGATATATTAATATATCACAAGTAGTGGTACCGACATTATAAAAAGGAAAAAAAATACTGAAATAGTCTCGGCAGCTGGTCAAGATGAATGATAGCAAGCTCTCAGATATTGACATGAATGCTGACGATTTAAGTTCAGATGAAATAGATGATTCAAAAGCTTCAAATGTTTTGAAATTCTATCCCTATATTAATAATAAATTAACAAGAAGTGTCGGTACACTGAATTTGTCCTTAAGTAATGTGAATTTATCAAAAGAAGTTGATGATCCAAATAATGAAGATTTAGAGCAAAATAATTCAAAATCATTTAAAAGAAATATGACTAGACAAATTCATAAATGGTCACCATTTATTGAAGACAACGAAATCAATAATGATGATAAACGTAAAATTATTGGGAACCATACTCCAATTAAATTGAAAAGAACAGTTTCTAAGAGTGAGTTGTCGCCTTTTATTAATGATCCAAATATATTAAGAAAATTAAATTATAAGAAAAACAATGAAAATAATTTTATTTCAAAAAATTTATTCAAACCATCAAATAATAAAAATGATTCGTTGCAATTAAATGATGACAATGCTATTGATGTTGATATTGTTGATGTTGATGTTGATGTTGTTGATATTGAAAATGAGAAAAATCATTCAAGTAATTCATTCGGTTCGAATTCATTTATTGGCGCAAAACCTGATCAAACTATATTCAATACTGAGGTTGGTTTAAAATCAAAAATGAATATAATTAAAAATGGTAAAAACTTTTTAAAAAAATTAGACGTACCTGATACACCAATTAAAAAATCACCGTTACTAGAGAATAAAAAATTATCAAATTTATCAAATATTAATGAAGGTTCATTTACTAATTTAAATTTTTTCTCATCAATTATTGAATCACCAGAGTTTAATCTTAACGAAAATAAAGAAAATTTGACAAATGAAAATATGATGACAATTAAACAACAAATGATGAGTTATGATCAATCGCCAACTATTAAGAAAACCGCTAGAATTTTAATCAACGGATCCTCTCCCTTAAATAAATATAATGAAAGATTAAATGATAATTTTATTACAGGTAATAATAGTAATGTTGATGGTAATTACAAAAATAGCAAAAATAATAATGGACACAATGATGTATTTAATACAATAAAAAAGGACACGCAAAATATTTATATGCATGATGAATTTAATAATAGAAATTTTGGAAATATATATTTGAATAATAATGCTACTAAATTCGAAAATAAATACAAGAAAATCAAGAAATCCAGAAATTCGGTTATATTTAAAAATAATGAATTAACTACTAGTTTACAACAATTCACTGATGATTTATATGGATCAGTTGAAAATTTCTCTAATACCCCAACCCCGCCTTTATTATCAGAAACCAGTGAACAAATTGGATGCACTACAAATAAAATATCAAAAAATCATAACTATGCAGGCATGGTTAATAGATCTAATAATAGTTGCAGCTCCAATGAGATATATAATGTAAATTTCGAGAATAATCAATTGACTCCAACAAACCATAAAAGAATAGCAGGATCTACAGTTATATGGCCACCACAACAAAATGATTTATTTAATTCTTCTCCAACTTCTAAATTCACATCCCCAGTTAGAACTAGAAGCCTAGCAAATAAAGTAGAGATTAATCCAGACTCTCATTTATTTGAAAGATTTACTAATGTTTCAACGATTGGTGATGGACAATTTTCTAAAGTCTTTCAAGTCACGTTTGCGCAAACTAACAAGAAGTACGCTGTTAAATCAATTCAATTAAACAAGTATAATTCATTAAAACGTATTTTACAAGAAATTAAAATTTTGTCAGAAATATCGAAAGATAAGTCTTCAACTTATGAAGGTAAAGAGTATATTTTGAACTTTATAAGTTCCTGGAAGCATATGAACTGCTTTTATATAATGACCGAATATTGTGAAAACGGTAATTTGGATCAATTTATACAAGAACAGGTTATTGCTAAAAATACCAGATTAGAAGATTGGAGAATCTGGAAAATTATAGTTGAATTATGTTTAGCATTACGTTATATTCACAAGCATTGCCATATTGTACATTTAGATTTAAAACCTGCGAATGTTATGATTACATTCGAAGGTACATTGAAATTAGGTGATTTCGGTATGGCGACTCATTTACCACTAGAAGATAAAAGTTTTGAAAATGAAGGTGATGTTGAATATATTGCACCAGAAATCATATCTGATAGTATTTATGACTATAGGGCGGACATATTTTCCCTAGGTCTATTAATAGTAGAGATAGCCGCCAATGTGGTTTTACCAGATAATGGCAATGCCTGGCATAAATTGAGATCAGGTGATTTGTCCGATGCTGGTAGATTAAGCTCTACAGATATACATTCAACTTCTCTTTTTTCGAATCCTTCTAAAATGGATACTGCCTCTTCAGAACTTTCTACATTCATGTCAAAATACAATAAATCAAATAATGATGACTTATTAGCTACTGCAGTAAATTCCAAGATTCCTCCTTGGGTTCCTCATTTTTTAATTTATGGTGAATCACTAGAAAAAATTGTTAAGTGGATGATTGAACCTGATTATAAATTAAGACCAACTGCAGACCAGCTATTACAAACTGAAGAATGTATGTATGTTGAGATGACAAGGAAAGCAGGTGCAGTGATTCAAGAAGATGATTATGGTCCTAAACCAAATTTCTTCTACAATGACAATGACTAACAACTGAATATTTAATGCAAATTATATAAAACTTTTGTACAAATTTATTATCTAAGTATTTTTATATATTTGATAAATAAATTCGTTTCTGCATTTTATTAAAAGACAATTGTCGTCTCCAAAAATTATTGAAACCCTTACAATGCCCTAATAAATTAAAAATGAAATTCTCGGTGATGGAAATTTGAAAATTTTATACGATAAATTTTTTCAAATGAAAAAATAGAATAAAAAAATATTAGTATATAAGAGATACATATTTATTTTGAATAAAAGGTTACCCATTAAAAATTTAAAATTGTTCATTATAAGAAGGAAACAAATTATGCAAAATTGGCATATAAAATTTGGTCGTTTTAATCAAAAGTAAGACTGTATAGACGAGTTCGTCTGTAATTTGTATATAATTAGTATCATTAATAATTTTTACAAGTTTCCAAGTTGATTTTGAAATATTTTTCAGATATAATGATGAGCTAATCAAACACTCTTTATGCTAGATAGTATCTGATGGTAATTAAATAAATTACTTCGTGATTTCGGTGTTATTGAACAATGGGAATCTCTCTGATAATATCTGAAATGTTTCAATTTTTATTTTAAACTTGTCTTTGAATTCAGCACATTTATTTCTTTTTTAATTGTATGTTGTCAATAAGTAGCGATCATAAAAGTAGAAATATAGACCCCGGTTTCTATTATGCCTTTATTCAATACAAAACATAACCTCTTTTATTCGTATATGCAGTGCCAAATTGTAAATCTATAAACAAAGCTAGATATATTATACAAAAAAAAAATATGATCATTTATATGATTAAAAAGAATCCTTTTAAAGTAGAATTAAACTATACAAAACTTGCTATATATATGCTTTTAAAATAAAATATGTAGAAATAACATTTGATATATTTTCAAAGCTTAGAAGTTTAACTTAGTTCTTCTCCAGTGTCTTCTCTTGGCATTGTAACGGATAGTGTTGTCAGTTCTTAATCTGATCCATTGTGGTAATGGTCTGTTTTGCTTCTTAGCCTTAGCTAACTTTTGCTTGATTCTAAAAGATTTTTGAGCCTAAAAAAAATAATAATTTCATTATAACTTTATTATAATAAATTTTTAAAAAAATGTTAGTAAAAAATTGGTCAAAACAATTATAATTTTCAAAAGTAGAACTCATAAGATATGTTCACATTAATATATTCTTGATTATTTAATGATGGGAATGCAACACAGTTAACCAATACATCTTTAAACTGGTAATACTTCATTAGATTAGAACTACTCTGAAATTAATATTTTTCGAATAGTTAAACATTAATCTATAATTTTAATGACTTCCTTGGATAGTTAAAGTTCAGCTGCTATGTTTCTAGACGTAGCGGTTGGAAATAACCATTGTTATATAGTCCTATGTTGGTAAAAAAACACATGGTTCCAACACTTCTTGAACGTACTTTATCTTTTTTCATAAACATGTTCATTCTATAATTATTCCTGAGTATACTTGAGTGAAATTATTCTAAAGCATTCCTTATCACTAAAAGTCCAATAATGTTCTTATAATTTACATTTAACATCATCACATCAATTTATTCTCCTTTCAAAATGTTTGATTTCATTAATCTTAATTCAATAATTAACATACAGGCATCTTTGTTTGTTTGAGCTATCCTGGTGACTTAAAATTTAGGTATTACTAAAAAATAATATTTACCTAATAGAGTTACTTATATAAATAAGATTAAAAATATTTAATGTATGTGAATAATAAATTTTAACTTATTAATTGAAAAGATATCAGTAATAATAATAATAATTTTTTTTCCTTTCAGTACTCATTACAATATACAAAGAGAAGTGAAATTTTTAGAAAGCACTATAGAATTATGACAGTAGTAAATTAATTTTTCCATAGTTAAAATTAAAACGAAGATACAAGTGAAACTAAAAATTGATAAAGCAGAGAGATAGTTAACTGAGACCATAATTGTAGACTGAATAATACTTACAATTTTAGTTGCAGTTTATCGAATACTGCTAAAATTAATTAATTTAGTAGAATAGAAATGTGTTTTGGAAAGATAAAATTACACTTTAGACAGAGAATATAAATGATTAACTGGTTGACAGTCTGTCTAAAAAACAGTTTCCTTCAATGAAGAGACTCCTTGGACTGTTGAAAAAGAATGTCTCGTTACAGAAATCATACAATATATGAAAAATTGATATTTGAAAAAGATAATGTTAAAAAAAATACATTTAAATAAACATTCTGCGTGAATTGTTATCTACAAATTTGTCAATCCGTACACCGCAACATGTATACATTAAAAACAAAAAACATATGCTTCCGTACACCACGCGTATTTAAAACAGTCACACGGATTGATTTTACTCTGTCAGCGAAGTCTTTCTAAAAATATTATTTGTTTACTAAGAAACTACCGAACAACAACAATAGTTTGATTTTCAAATGTTTGATTTTTTGCCCGCAATGATAAATGGAAAATTAAACGTTTTATATTTTCAATTATAATGAATTAATAAAATAGTAGTGCCAATAATAATGTCTTTATAGAATGTTGTTAGTTACTAAGAAGTACCACCGAAAATAGTAAAATTTTCATTTCTACACTCTGTTGAAATAATTTTGTGAGATGATGTTAGGTTAATTCAAAATTTCAATTTTCCTTAGTCAATTTCATTATACCATCTAGTAGCTGTAAATATTATTACTATTCTTTTTCTAATAGTTTTGAACTTAACTATATTTGAATTTGTTTAGGCTTATTTTTGAATTATTTTTAAAATGTTAGTTTTTCTCTATGTTTATAAAGGCTTTTTTAATATATTTTGAATTTTTTTGTATTTCTTAGTATTCGAGATACAAAAGAAACATCCATAAAAATGACTAGAACTTCTGTCTTAGCCGATGCTTTAAACGCTATCAACAACGCCGAAAAGGCTGGTAAGCGTCAAGTTATGATTAGACCATCCTCCAAGGTCATCATCAAGTTTTTACAAGTTGTCCAAAAGCATGGTTACATTGGTGAATTCGAATACATTGACGACCACAGATCTGGTAAGATTGTTATCCAATTAAACGGTAGATTAAACAAGGTCGGTGTTATTTCCCCAAGATTCAACGTCAAGATTGGTGACATCGAAAAATGGACTGAAAACTTATTACCAGCCAGACAATTCGGTTACGTTATCTTAACCACTTCTGCTGGTATTATGGACCACGAAGAAGCCAGAAGAAAGCATGTTTCTGGTAAGATTTTAGGTTTCGTTTACTAGATTAAGAACATTGTTGTTAAATATTCAAGTATTTACACTTTTGTCTTTTTATTCTTCGTATTATAACAAACCAATATAATAAATATATATAATTTAAACATACATATTTATTTTAAAAAAATATCATCTGAAATATATCAAATTTACCTTTTATTTTAAGTTTTATATAAAAAATACATGTGCCAGTGTATGTGAAATATATAAAATAATTACAAAATAGTAAATTTTTGATTGCGTGTTAATGAATATCATTGCCACTATAAGTTATCAAATGAATACAATGATTAACGAATAAATTAATTAGAAAATCGAGAATGCACGGTTATTTTTTTAAAATATGATATACATTGTACATATACAGAAAAACTATTAGATAACGATGAAAAATATGCTAGAGTAGATAGAAAATAAATGAGAACAATTATATTAGAAATAAAAGGATATAAAGCACTTTTATTATAATTGAATCATAATCTTCTACCTCTTCTACCACCCTTCTTTCTAGTGGAATCAGATGGAACTGGGGTAACATCTTCAATACGACCAATTCTTAAACCAGATCTTGCTAAAGCTCTTAGAGCAGCTTGACCACCTGGACCTGGAGTCTTGGATCTAGTACCACCAGTGGCTCTGATCTTAATGTGGACAGCGGTGATACCGACTTCCTTACATTTGGCAGCAACATCTTGGGCAGCTAACATAGCAGCATATGGAGAAGATTCATCTCTATCAGCCTTAACTTTCATACCACCAGTAACTCTGGCAATAGTTTCCTTACCGGATAAATCAGTAACGTGAACGAAAGTATCGTTGAAAGAAGCAAAAATTCTAGCAACACCGAAAACTTGTGACAAATCTATAGAAAAAAAATATGAAAAATAAAATGTTAGTAAAAACTAAATTCTTTAAAATAAATAAAATTAGATATCCATGTTTAAAAATCGTAATAGTCCTCAATTTAATTTAAATCGATATAAACAGTTAACAAAAGAAAATATGAATACATGTCACCTAACAAATAATATTTATATTTTCTTCTGATATTTGTTAAATAACAATATAATACGGTAGCTAAGCGTAGCATCAAATCAAAAGCAAACTTCTTGACAACGATTGTTCTAATCATTATATGTCATAGGGCAAATAATAAAAAATTATTATCAGCTTAAAGTACTTAGCAATGATACTTAAAAGAATCGACAATTTTGCATCCCTATCTATAAATCAAAACAAATAATTTAGCTTCAACTGATAGTAGACTTAAAATTTTAAATTCTTAGTGCAAAGCTGCAATATTATAAATAAAATTGATTGTATACAACTCTTAAAAGGAATAGCTAAGATATAGTTTCAAACAGGAATCCACCCCTCAACGTACCTTTAGACATCCTTAAGTAGTATAATACACAATTGATTGTTAGTTGTGGTCTTTTTCGAGTATATATACAAAAATGAATAACAAACTCAGAAAAAAATATTTTAAACGCATGCAACACAAATAAATAACATTGAAAAGAAGAGTATTTTATGATTCCAAAAAAAATTATCCCACTTATATACTTTTTAAAAAAATCGTCGAGCTTTACAACAAGAAAATATTTCATTTTGGAAAAAAAACAGTTAGTTGTACGGCTAATTGTTTATAAATTATTAAATTTTTTTCAGTAAAAACCGTTTTTCCAAAACCATTGAATCTTATTTTGAACTCGTATAAAGTTACTCAATGCTTGCTCCAGTCTTAAAATTGCATTTGACGTTTGGAATGCTGAGGTTGGGGCAAACGGTGACATTAATAAAATAAAATTGATGTCATTGATTGCATCTATATTTTTGAATTTATGGCAGTATCTCTTCATTGATGAACTGCGGTAGTAGCTTACAATAAGCATAATTTGTTTCAATATATATTTTATATAATAAATTTTGTATAGTTGCATTTTATTCAAAAGAAAAGACGCAATGTATGATAATAACTTGAGCAAAGTGGTGCCATACTCTCTAGATTGTATTCAAATATATCATATCTTGTACTAATTATTATGTTTTGGAAACAAAATAAAATTTAATATTTTAGAATTCTTTTCAAATTTTCAAACCCTGAAATTAAAAACGTAAAATGACAATTTCTACAGGAAACATAAATATTACTCATAAAATTTGGCTTCATTAACTAATAACAATGTCTTTTTAAGACAATACAGATCATTACTGTAACAACCGTCCCTGTATTCAACCAAGTGCACTACACTAGCTGTCGTTATTAAATTAATATTATATACTCCATATAAAGTGTCACTGTGACATATCATCTTTGACGAAGTACCAGAAAAGTCTCCTCTGCCTTCCGCCATTTTCATTCTGCTTTGTACGGATGCAGTTCTCTTTTTCCAACTATTTTGTACGGTATTCTAACGGGCTGAGGAAGCTGTATCCAAAAAAAGGAATCAATTGAGAATAGTAACCTGAGACAAATGTAGTGTATGAACTACTTGGATTAGTGTTGGTAAGATACTACATAATTTCCGTGGAAAATAACACACGCAATTATAATGAAATACCAAATTACCGTGAAATTAACGCACCAAAAATGTATCAAATATTTTATCATTAATACCCAGAAATAAATGTACCAACTAATGTAGGCTACTCATAATTTGTGATCAATCGTTGATATTTCAATTTGATTTTTTTTCCCAAATTTGTATGGATGATTTCATTTTCTTCGGGGGTTTCTTCACCATCATCAAACTAAAAGCGCTCTTTAGCTGCTTTCATTTTTAAAATTGCATGTTTATTAAATGATACTTATCGCATATTTTACACTAATTTTCATTAAACAGTACTAAAATTAAATTTAAAAAATAATAAATAATAAATAATAAATAAGAAAAAAAGAATAAAGAATAATGAATAAAATTTGATTAATAGTAGTAATTATTTTAAAATACTTATCATATCAAATGCTTAGATTATATTAACTTATCAATATATAGCACTAATCAAATTATATATATTAGTTCCTTATATACATTTTCCTGTGAAGAAAAGGTATACACACATTTGGAAAGAAATTTTAAAGATATCCACAATTAATAATGGTGGATTCTTCAATAATGTCCTCAAATTCACCTAAAAAGAAGAATAATGATAAGAAAAGGTACTATTATTCAAATAACTCTTCAAACATAATGAGACCATCGAGTCATGGAAACCCAAATACTTACTCAAATATGAAATACCAATATCATAACAACAATAACAGTAATGGTAACAATAATGTACGTTTAACTTCTTCATCAAATCAAATAGATACAAATCATAATATAAAGCAATCAAGATATCACCCAAATTCCATAAACAGACCAAGCTCTACCAGTAGAATAGTAGGAAGTCGATACAATGCTGAAGATAAACAACCAATAAATTTATCGAGTGCGAACAGTGCAACAAAATTATTAGATTCATTAACTACAAATTCAAATACAACTACAATCACAAGCTCGAATAACAGTGCTGTTTCTGCAACAACAAATAGTAATATAACCACAACACCTGCTTCTAATATTAGTGGAGCACTTAGTGGTGCTAACATTACAGGCAATAATGTTTCTAGATATTCAGGGAGTCGTTATAATCCACAATCTAGAACCAATTATTATAACACTAATAACTCGAATAACCAACCAAATATGACCAGGAATAGACCAAAATCGACGGATCCGATTGGGAATAGAAGCCAAAACTATAACTATCACAATAATAGTGTAACTAATGTTTCTGCATATGATGAGCAGCGTAGAGATAATAGTAATAATAGTAATAATAACAATAACAATAACAATAACAATAACAATAATGATAATAATTTACAACGCAGTTCACTATCATCACAAAATAAATGGAAATCAAATAACTCACCTTCTGGCAAGATATCTGTGGATTTATCTTTCAATTCAAATTACGATAATTATTCAAATGATTATGAAACTTCAAAACAAATGAATCCATATAGTAATAATAATTCTAGCACTAATCTCAATAACAACGATAACAATAATAATATAGCAAGAAACAATTCTTGGAAGGGAAATAAAAAAAGTTTGGCTTCATCTTATGTCGCCCCAACCCCAAAAAGATACAATGCATACCCTGTAACAAATTTAAACACTTCATTAGAAAATTTAAATAATTCACAACCCACAACACCTGTACTTACAACCCCACAAAGATCAATGAATGCTGATCAATCACAGTATAATAAAGATATTTATCAAAATAAAGTATCCGCCAATAATTTTTCTAAATATAACATTACTGAAGTGTCATCAAAACATGGTTCAGAGAAAGATATTCCGTCATTGAACCCGCGTTCGTTGGGTTCAAGTTTAATAAATTCAGTTAAGGTAAAAGAAAGCATCAATCAATCATCGATTGGTGAAAATGAGAATCAGAAAAAAATTACAAATTTGGATAAAAAATCGGATGAACACGTTACTGATAACGAATATAAGTCTGATACCTCAGAATCACAAACGCCAATAAAAAGGAGAACTACAAAGTCTTTAATAGATAGTGATCATTTAAAAAAACAGAGCATTTTGAAATATAAAGCCAAGAATAAAACATCAGGATTTTTATGGGCCCAAGCAGATGATGTTGAAGATGAAGATTCAGTTATGGATGATGAACTTGAAGATAAACAAAATTTAAATGGAGGAAAATTTGATGAAACTTTAGGTGAAATTAATATTGAAAATAAAAAGATTAATACAATTTCAAAAGAAAAGGAAACTTATAAGAAGAAAATTGCAGACAATTATGAATTTATATTTGATCCAAAATATTTAAAGACTGATTTTGAAATTGTGAAAAAGAATTTACCTTCACCTAAGGGTTATTCGAAACCTTTGTTTGAAATCACAGAATGTATATTTCCAATGAATAGAGCAGAAACGAAATTATGGGAATTAAAAAATCAGACAAGGGATCAAATTATAGCAAATCAAAGATATCTATTGAAATATCCTATTAAAAATATTAAGCATTATCCATTTATTGAAGAGAATAAACTAATTTATAAACAAGCTATACAGACCACCCTAAATGATTCAATTTCTAAGACAAAACGTTATGAATATTTGAGAAAATTACAATTAAAGAAAAAGTACATTGGACTGAAAGAAAATTGGGATAGTATTTGTGAAGAGCTAGATGGAATTAGTAATACACTAAGAAGTGATGAGATAGCATATAAGAAAAAGTTAGAGGAGGAAGAAGAGAAAAGACTCAAAGCAGAAAAAGAATTACTAGAAGCACAGAAGAAAGGCAATGGTAGTTCGCGTCGTAGAAATAGAGCCGATTTTGTTGATGACACCGACATGGAGAGTGTAATGTTACAAATTGATCCGAATTATAAGCATTTCAAAATTGCTGCTACTATTCCTCCCATGATAATCAACCCAATTGAGAAGTATAGTATGAAATTTAAAGATGTCAATAACCTTGTAACCGACAAAGATCAATGGAGTTCTAGGGTTTTATCCGATGGTATTGATAATTTTACAGCTTATGAACATGAACTATTCGTAGAAGGTTACTTGACTTATCCTAAAAAGTTTGGTAAAATTGCACACCATATGGGTAGTTTAAGAAGCCCAGAAGAATGTGTACTGCATTATTATAGAACCAAAAAGGATGTTAATTATAAGAAATTAATTGTGGACAAGAACAAGAAAAGAAAAGGTGGTTTATCAAAGAAAAAGATTAAGAAGAAAGAGAAATCTACCGATCCGACAGAAACCAGCGATGACATTGTTGAAAATAATAAATCAGATCCTAATCTAAATTTGAAGCAAAATGTAGTTACAGAAAGCGCACCTAGCGATATCACCATCGAAGTTAAAAATTCAGACGTAAAAATCGAGAAAGATACGACTGAACCATCTTCAGAACTTAAGCAGACAAAAAAAATATCAGATATTTCCGATTCTATTCAAACTAAGACAAATGATAAGTTAGAAGTTCAAAGAGATTTAGCTGAAAATATTAAAGAAAATATATCAGGAACTCATATCGCTCCTAGTATACAAACTGAATCCACACTAGAGCAAGAAGATTCAAGGGAACAATTAAAACCTTTAATTGCAAGTCATGATATAGTTGTCAGTAATGCTAAAGAAGATACTGAAAATTTTGATGAATCTTCATTGAATAACAAGAGAACATATGACGAAACAACTGATATTTTCAATCCAATTAGTAATCCAATTAGTAATCCAATTAGTAATCCAAATAATAAAGTTTATGAAAGCAATACTTATGCTACTGATAATGACCAATACAGTAAAACTGATGACATTAGTAATGATATTCCTGGCAGAAAAAAATTTAAACCTCAAATTGATCATAAATCAAGTTATTGGAGTGTTAAAGAGGCAAATCTTTTTCCAGATTTATTAAAACAATATGGTTCACAATGGAAATTGATATCAAGTGCTTTAGGAACCAAATCTACAACAATGGTGAGAAACTATTATCAAAGAAATGCTGCTCAACAAGGTTGGAAGATAATTGTTGAAGATACTGATTCTAAACATAATGCGACAAGTTCCGGTTCTGTTCAACAATCCCAAATCTTAATACAACCAGGTCAACAAACGCCAATTCCAGGTATTGTGTATTCCCGTGACGGTATTCCTGTGCAACAAAAACCAGCATTAGGATTTTTTTCAAATGGAGAAAATGAGGTTGTTAGTAACGGATCAAATGCGTCTTTATCCAATGCCCAGCCTTTTGCTCAAGATACAACTTCTAAAGATATTTTCCCTAATAACACTGTATCCAATATGACATTACCACCTCCAAGGTTACCATCAATACAACTGGGAAGACCATCATTTTTTCAAAGTAATAATCAATACGGAAGCGAAACACCGGCTTCCCAACTTCCTCCTGCCGTTGCCAAACCTTCCACACCACATCATTCTAATCGTATTTCTGATTTATTGAATTCAAAATCATCAGAGGAACCACCAGTGATCAATTCGAACGTTTCTTCAATTTTGAACTCAGAAGAAAATACAAATCAACAAGGATTCATGGCCGAACAACGTCCTTCGATACCTAAGAACAATAGGTCTGTTATATCATCATTATTAAATTATGAGACTGCATCAAATCCTGCCTCTCAGATCATTACTAATGATTCGTCTCCGATGGTTCAACCTCGTAGCACAGTTCAACTATTAAATCCAACAATTCAACCACATATTCCAATTCAAACACAATCACAATCACAACCACAACCACAACCACAACCACAACCACAACCACAACCACAACCACAACCACAACCACAACCACAACCACAACCACAACCACAACCACAACCACAACCACAACCACAACCACAACCACTACCACAACCACAGCCCCAAGCACATCAACAAGCACATCAACAACAATCACAAGGTCTTCCTTCTTTCAATTTCAATACCGATCCATTGGCTGCATTAGCTGCGATCGCATCTGCATCCGAAAACATGGACCCATTAGTAACGAACAATACTGCTATGAATATTACGACTCAAGATCAAAAATCTAATATTGAAAATAAATAATTGTTAATATGGGTTTTAATAAACTATCACACAAACAAACAAACACGCACATATATATTGGATTAAATATTATTAAATAGAGTATATTTTTGTAACAATATTTTTAAATAAATTTAATTATGAATAAAGACTTTCATTTTAGCGTTATTTTAATACAAGTCCTAACCAAATAACATAACACCTGCATTAAAACGAAAAGTAACTGACACATATTAGCGACATTACGCATCTTCTTTGTATTGCATTGTCGTCATCCAATTCTAAAAACAAAGCAAAAAATATAGTAACCTGATCAAAGACTTCACGAGAAAACGAAAATTTTTGATAAAAAATATTTGTTGAAAAAAAAATTACATGCAAAATTGGAAAGCAAACATAATTAATTTCGTGAAGAAAATAATTAATTGTAAATAATGCTCTGTATATGTCGTAGAAAAATTGTCAATTGACTTCTCAAAAAATTGTAAACAAGAACTTTTCTGAATATTCCAAAAACAAGTACATTTTATTTACTTTATAATTTTTAACAATTTTTGTTACTTTTATTTTTACTCATTTCTTTGATTGTTATAATCGAAGTATTTCAATTTCAAGAATAGATTATTTTAGATTGATTCATATATACGTTTATATATTTATTAAAAAAGTTTTACTGCTTATTAAATATACTCTTTTGGCTGTGCTATTTCCACGAATTAAAAAGAACCGTAAACGGATTTGAAGTCTCAACTTTTGAAAAGATGAATTCTACTGTCGAAGAAGTTATTCCAGTTGTCGCTGATGCCATTGGTTTAAAAAGTTTTTGCCCAACTTTAGAACGTCCATTTTTTAACATTTATTTATGGGATTTATTTAACAAGTATGCTACGTTAATTAGTGGTGGTAAATTCATTCCAAATGAATTCGAATATATACCCGAGAAATTGCCACTAGGTGATTTAAAACAAGTTTTAGCTGCGATTGCTACTTATTATTTAGTTATCTTTGGCGGCAGAGAAGTATTAAGAAATACTAAACCATTAAAACTAAATTTCCTTTTCCAACTTCATAACATATTTTTAACATCTATTTCTTTGATGTTATTATTATTAATGATTGAACAATTAGTTCCGATTATTTACAATAATGGTTTATTCTATGCTATTTGTAACATCGGTGCTTGGACTCAACCTATGGTTACCTTGTACTACTGTAACTACATCATCAAGTTCATCGAATTTATTGATACTGTGTTTTTGGTTTTGAAACATAAGAAGCTAACTTTCTTACATACTTACCACCATGGTGCTACTGCTTTATTGTGTTACACCCAATTAATTGGTACTACTTCCATTTCTTGGGTTCCAATTACCTTAAACTTAGGTGTCCACGTTTTAATGTATTGGTATTATTTCTTAGCAGCTAGAGGTATCAGAGTTTGGTGGAAGGAATGGGTTACTAGATTTCAAATTATTCAATTCATTTTAGATATTAGTTTCATCTATTTTGCTGTTTACCAAAAATTAGTTCACTTATATTTCCCATCTTTACCATACTGTGGTGACTGTGTTGGTTCTCCAACCGCTACCTTTTCTGGTTGTGGGATCATTTCCTCATACTTAGTTTTATTCATCGGTTTCTATATTGATGTTTATAGACGTAAAGACACTAAAAAGAGCAGAGTTGTTAAGCGTGCTCGTGGTGGCGTTGCTGCTAAGGTCAACGAATACGTCAGTGTTGATATTAGCAACGTTCAAACTCCATCCCCATCTCCTTCTCCAGAAACTAGAATCAGAAACAGAAAGTAATTCATTTCTAATGAGTTTTTTTAACGAGGCATAACATATACTATTTACATATCATACCTTTATTTATCTTAATAGTTACATCTATATAAATAGAGTTTTCTTAAAAATTATAATAAAAGTTTTATTAAATTGAAGAAATAAAATATTGGCTTTCCAGACATAACTATTTATAAAATATATTAAAATCAAAATTCAATTTTATTAATGCGATATATATGCTCTATTTAAATTCACGTAATACTATGTTCTTACACCAATTATAAAAAATAGTATAGTTCAATACTATTACTTATTGGCTAAATCAATGGTTCTATCTTTAGACAATTTAATTATGGATTTCAGAATATTTGGTGTGATTTTTGCATCTCCACCAACTACTGTAAAATTTTTGAAATTACCCTTTTCGTTGGAAATAATAGATACTTTTGATCGTATATTTTTTTCTTCAATAGATGTGTCAACATCAGCTATAATAACAGTAGAAGGTTCTGTAGCATCTAAACTATCATCATCATTTTCTGTAATTAGCTGAGACTCAGGATCTAAATTCACTATTCCAAAATTTGAAGCATAACCAACATTTGCCAAAGATAATTTTAATGGTTCAAATCTGTAAGGGTCACATAAGACTTCGTATGCTTCTCTCACGGTCAAACTTTTACCTCTTGTTCTTATGGTCATTTTAAGATCTGATGCTCTTTCATCAACAAATACCTTAGGTAATCTAGTTGATCTTAAAGCATACATCAATGAATTCCAACACAGGTCAAAGACAGGACCATTTCTACCAAAGACGGAAATCTTAGCATATAAAACATACTTCCATTTTTTTTGATTAGACACATTATTCATTAAATCTCTACTATTCTCATCGGTATCGGAAGGATATGAGATTGTTACTTTACCGTTTCCATCAACAGAACGAACACCACAGTGGGCCTCTAAATTTTTCTTAGTTAACATACCAGAATAAAGTATCGTTGAATGTAATTTTTGTGCGATAGTCATTTCCTCATCGGATGGAAAATTCTTATTTCTACCAGTTTCAATTAAAACAGATGGATAAACAGAATCATTATCGTACACTGAAGTATTTTTCTTTTCATTTAAATTTTCGGATGTATCCAAAATACCATTATCAAAAGCTGAGGCTAATTCAATGTCTTCCACTATGCCACAAGATATATTTGTAATTACTACAGTATTACCACTTTTTAAAGTATTAGAACCAATTATTTGATTATTAGGGTTAACGACGTTTAATGATGATTCGGTACTATTTGCAAAATGTGAAATATTATCTTTTTCGATGTTAACTTCTCTAAATTCTTCTAAGGAACGTAAATTTGGCCTTAAAGATAAAGACAAATATTTTTGAAGAGAGGAATCTGGCGCAATTCTAGATATGATTTCAGATGGAAACGAAAGTGGAGAAATGTTAACAATTGATTTTTCTGACATTAATAAAGAATACTTAAATGAATGATGACCGCAATCTTACACAAGCAGGGAAAAATAATTAGTTGTTCAATATTTCTTCAGTTATTGTTGTTAAAACTGATACACAAGACTAGTTTGTTTAAATACTTTAAATTTTAATTATACATGTATTAATATTAAATTGGCAACACTAAACTGAACCTCATCTTAGAACGATCTTTTGATTATTGTGATGAGGTTGAAAGCTTCATTAAATTTTTCAATTGCATCTTCAAGTATTCGTGACAAATGATAAAAGTGAAAAAATATTGAAAACCATACCTTAAAATCTTTATACTTTTAAGATTTCCCCATATTTCTGATGCTACATAAGGAGGTATAGATATTGAAGATTCAATTGATATATAACCAACATTTTTATTTTCCAATCCAATTTTTAATCTCATTTTCTATTAAATTTTTCTTTCAGATAATTACACAGATGAAAAATAATAAATAAAACATCAATAAATTACATTTTTATCTATAATTGAATTTATATATAATAAAGTATCCACAAAAAATAAGACTAATATTAAATTGAAAAGAAAACAGAGAAATGGGTGTTACAATTATTGGATCCCTTAATTATGATTTAGTCACATATACCAATAGAGTTCCAAATGCAGGTGAAACATTAACAGCTAACTTGTTTGAAACTCATACTGGTGGAAAAGGGCTAAACCAAGCAATTGCAATTGCTAAATTGAAGCAAAAGGGTTCTGATTATTCAGTTAAAATGGTTGGTAATGTTGGTAAGGATAGTTTTGGTGACGAACTGTTAGATATTCTAAAGGAAAATAATGTCGAGGTTTCAAATGTTGGCAGATTAAATGATATTAAAACTGGTATTGCTACTATATTAGTCGAAGAAGCGAAAGGTCAAAACAGAATCTTAATCACCCAAGGTGCCAATGCTAAAACAGTTTTTAATGATAACGAATTGTTAGATATTTTTAAGCAAGAAAATGTTGATAAAGAATTTGTTGTTTTCCAGCATGAGATCCCAGATCCATGTTCTATTATGGAATGGATTAAAGCAAATAGAGCAGGACATCAAATTATTTTCAACCCATCACCTTTCCAGCCATTGAAAAAAGATGATTGGTCTCTAATTGATGTTCTAATAGTTAATGAAATTGAAGCCATGCAAATTGTCGAATCAATTTATTCTAAAGAAGAAATTGAAGAATATTCCACTGCTATTAAAAATGATTTCATAGGTGGTTATAAATTATTATGTGAAAAATTCAAACAATCTCTTGTAAATAACGATGAAAATTCTTTAAGCGCTGTGATTATTACATTAGGTTCCGAAGGTTGTTTATTTTCATCAAAAACCTACCCAGCAATAGGTTACCAACCTGCTCTTTCAAATATAAAAGTTATTGATACAACTGGTGCGGGCGACACATTCTTGGGCGCTGTCATCACACAATTGTATCAAAATGTATCATTAGAACAATCAATAAAATTTGCAACAACTGCAAGTTCAATTACCATTCAAAATAAAGGTGCTGCTGAAAGTATTCCTTTATATGATAACGTAGTAAGCGCTTTAAAAAATTAGCTCTTTCTAACTTATAAGTTGTAATGATATAATGACATGCTTGTTTTCTTTTATATAGAGTACATAAGTATTTTCAAAAAGTATTTTCTTATTATAAATTTATCTATTCGTTCCAAATCCAATATAAGTGTTATTGATTTTCTCCAATATTGACAACTAAATCTGAATTTTGGGATTTCGGAGATTCAGAAGTTGATGTAGTATTTTGGTCATCTGAAATATAATTTTTGTTTATCATTCTCAGTTTGCGCCTACTTGAGTTGTTTTCTTTTATATCTTTTTTATTTTCATTAGTAGTCGATTCCTTGTCTAAACCAACTTCAAGACTTTCAATCTTGTACTTACGTTCACCTTTTACAGGCAGTTCGTTACATGTTAGCTTGATTTGATTATTTTTATCGGGATCATTTTCCAAATTCACGTTATTTTTATTATTATCTAATTCGGTCTGATCATCCTCATCTGAAAAACTTTCATCATCTGTTTTATTTGTTAAATACAATTCACTTTGCTTTTTTTGAAATGCGGAATACTGAGCTTCTCTTTCTTCACGACCTTTCCTAATAGCTTCATTTAATCGTTGGCCCCCAAGTTCACCATCATCAGTTTTACGCATATAAAATAGTAAATAGGCAGATCCTGCAATGCTTCTTTCCGGAACAGTTTCTGATACACGAGAGTCATCGAAATAATACCATTTATTATCATTAAAATTTTTGACATATGCAGTGTAATGACCTCCCCCAAGACCACCATAATGGTTATCGACTGCAATAAGATCATATATATTCGAATTTGTTGATGTCTTATCTGTAATGTATTTTGATAGATCTAAACCATTAATTGGGAAATCCACGACATCATCAATTTTGTCACTGAAGGACCCCTGAGTCTCAAATCTTTTTAAATGAATTGTTAAAATATCGGGGGTTGACCATAGTTGAATTTGCTTTGATGCTTGCCTATGTTCCTTGCAGTTAGGGCAATACCATGAATCATTAATCCCCAATATTTCTTTCTTCTCAAATAAATTTAAAGAATCTTCAAGAGTTAATTTTTTCTTTTCAGCATCACTATTTAATTTTCTTGAAGATTCTAATTCTACATTTTTTATTAACGCAGGGTTCTCCCAATTTAAATCTGGGCTAAACTGAAATACCTCCCTAGAACCAATGCCGGTCCACTCACAAATTAAGGCTTTATTTGAATCCAAAGTGAATCTTGTTTTATTTTGGGTCTCTTTTAATTCTAGTTTAGGTGATTGTAATTCAAAAGTATTTGGGCTTAATTCTGAATCTATGCTAATTGTTGGACTCGAACTTTTTGATTGTTGTTTAGAAGTGTCAGAATCATTAATTTTATTAACTAAAAGGTTTGTTTCGCCGTTTAAAGAGTGAATATCATATATATCATTGATAATTGGTTCAATGAGTGATCTAATATCTGTAGATTTACCGACGTTAATATTTGGCGATGGAACCCAAACTTCCGGAGTAAATTTATCACTCTTTGTTAAATTTGAACTTTTATTAATTTCATTAGATATCTTTTGGCTTTGAGAGATATCTATGACTTTAACCTTAAAATAACTATCTGTGCCTTTATCACTGTTATTAGAAAATTTGCAAAATTCACTATAATTCTCCAAATTATCTAAACCATATTTTTTAATAACCAATGATCCTTCATTTTCAATACTAAATTCTTTAGAAGTTAAAAAAGGTAGCTCTCTGAATCCCCCACTTAGTCTTGAAAATGATTCTTCTAATGACTTTTTAATGAAACCTGGGTTATCTAAATATAGCTTTGGCACAACTATAAAAAACGGCACCCCAAACAACGTAGGTGTTCTATATGACTCTTCAATTTGTGCACACATTACTGGAATCACATAATCGTCTTCAGAATCTATTTTTATTTCATAAAAAATAACATCATCTAAATCTGAAATAAGTTCTTTGATCGGAAGATATCTAGAATTTGATTCAGGAGATTCAAAATAGTTAAATATCTGATGATTATAAATCTCACAACCATATAAATTTTCCACATCGACTTTAATAATTCTTGAAATGTATTCTTTTAATTCCTGATATGTGCTTGTTTTTTGCAATTCTACTTCTAGTTCACATGGCGGTGAATTTTGCGGAAATATCTTAACTTTACAATTCCAAAGACTCTCTACAGGTATCGGTAATGTAAGATCACAATATGGATCAAATGTAACTGAAATGTGGTCACATACAGGACATTCTAAAGTTGACTTATATAATCCTAAAAATAAATCAACTATAATAGAATCATTTCTTTTTAAATGTGCTTCTAACGTATCATTGGCTAATTTTGAAATAACTTCTTCATCATTAACATCACTACCTTCAGGTAAAGATGGCTTTTCAATATAAGGTTTATCCACGATTCTATTAAGATCCTCATGAAGACCATCAATTAAAAATGATAAGAATTCTTGCGAATCTTGTTGTAAGTATCCACTAAACATTTGATTACAATGTCCAACAGTCAATTTAAATGACGAAGGTGAGTACGAGGTTGAAGAAGTTATTTGGTCTTTATAAAGATTTTGCACTAATGAGGCAAACGCGTTAGCAATATTTCCTTGAAATCCTAGAGGATTATTGGCATTAATTTCATTTTTAAATGCACCAAAGTTGAAATAATCTCGAATTTGAGGAATATGTAGTAAACATTGTAACGCAGAGTTCATATAACATGTATTACCTAAATTATTCAGACCGTTGTTTCCAACACCATATTTAATAGGATTATAGTTAAAGTAATTAGATAACCAATGGTAGTTTCTATTTGAATGTTTTATTTCTACCACGAAATCGCCAGAGCATAAATTGATATCTCGTAAACTCTTGTTCTGTGAATCAAAAAGGATTCTTGAAATAATTGGCAAAGATAAGAATTGAAATGAATCTATTTTATAACAAAAATTCAAAATGCTGCATTCTTGATTTTCTTCAAAATCTTTCACTAGCCATAGTTTTAGATCTGTCTTATCAATGTCAAGATTGGATTCAATAGAAAAAAATTTATCTATCAGTTTGGTTAAAAAATTTTTGAATGTAGTTAACCTTGAAACTGATATGTAAACCACATTGTTTTGAGTATTAGCGTTATTATAATACGATGTTGTGTACCTACTTCTGGAAGTGTCTGTAGTTAAATAATGCAATCTAAATATGCATTTATTGTATTCTGGCATCAATGTGTTGGTAGCTTCATCTTTTATTAGAGAAGTCCTAACAGACTTCGATAAATCATCCAGCCCGTACCATTCTAATAGTTTATTGAATACAGTTTCTGGCAATGCGATATATGGGCAAGTATGGTAATCATTTAGAACAAAATTTTCATAGTCTTTACATATAATTCTAGTGTTAATAGGTTCCAATTGATCCATTTCTTGTAGATCTGGGTTCATAAACGTATTAAACCAAAATTGCGGTATAATATATACGTTATCACCTTCTTTTGCTTGTTCTTCATTTTCTTTCAATAAAATTCTTATGATATCTCTTTGTTGATCCAATGGACTCTCAGGTTCTTTAGCAGCAATATCAGTGATATCCATATTTGCTGAATGTAGACTTGATGTCAATGAATTCGTCATATTTTTATCTTCTATTTCTGATTCAACCTTAATTGATTCTTCTATTTGCATCGATAAATTATCTTCAGAATTGGATTTAGAAGTAGACATGCTATCATTATCATTTAGCAATGCAAATTCATGACTTAAATCGGATATAGAATCATTATTAGTAGCCAGGTTCGTATTTGGCTCATCATTTTCCAAATTTATTGATGTTTCATTGGATACACCTGACATTAGATAACGACAATTGTATTTTCAGATTACAATATTTTCTCCTATAATATTTGGGTTCTGTCTTTTTTAGAATCATTAACTTATTGCTATAATTATATGAATACTTTTAACTTAATCATACTAATCAATTGAGCTCTGCTCATCACTTGATTGATGTTTTCAAGAATTAGGTACAACGATTTTGATACTGATTGAAATAAATTACGTGAACGCGATGGGTCATTATAAACGAGACGCATTTCCTATTAAATTTGAAATTATAGATAGCTCGAAGATTTCAAAGGTTTACAGTTTACTTAAAAAGATACCCTTTAATTTAATTTATTAATGATTAGAATGATTATCGATTAAATAATATCTTAAGAAGATTATTAGCATTATTCTATTACATAGTCAATATTAAAGTCACGGAATAAGTATCATAATTCAATTGAAAGTACTGATTAATAAAAGGTAAAAACAGATTTAAGATTCAATTTAATAAAATTTATACTATAAAATGTTTAGAGAAAGAACCAACCTATATCTTTCGTACCGTAGAACTTTTCCACACGCAAGTAGATTTACTACTATTGATACAGAAGAATTTGAAATGTATAGTGATGATTATAGCGATGGCGACGAACATACTTTAATGAATAGTAATGAGCATAATGCTCTCTTAGACGTTGAAGCTAATCCATTACAGCAAAAGAAAAGATTGAGAAACCAAATTCCTAAATTTATTTTAATCACAAATGATATCGATTCCAACTTAACAGGAATTGACAAATTGATGCAACGGTTAGGTAAACTGTATAAAAAAAACTCATTACCAGGATTTGAAGATAAAAGTCATGATGAGAATGAAATTGAAGAAATAAGTTACGATATAACAAAATATTTCCAAAAATGTTATAATATCATAAAGGCTCTATCACAAATATACAATGATCAAATATATAAAGGTAAAAAATTAAGAATTGATGAATTAATGATAGTAGACAATTTACAAAAAAAGTATGCTTTAAAAATTCAAATAGAAAGTAATAAATTTAGGGTTTTACAAAACTCATATTTGAAGTTTTTAAATAAAGATGATTTAAAACCAATTATACCAAAAACGCAACAAAAATATTCATATCTTTTGACTCTCGAAGAAGAAGAAAACAATGATACTTTAGATGTACAAGGAGATATAGAGTCATATTCAAGAAAGACATTACAAAAACAACAACAAAATGAAGCTTCTCAACAATATTTGAATCAAAGAGATGAAGAAATTAAAAAATTAGCAAAAGGTGTTTTAGAAGTTAGTACGATCTTTAGAGAAATGCAAAATTTAATTATTGACCAAGGTACCATCGTTGATAGAATTGATTATAATCTAGAAAATACAGTAATAGAATTAAAACAAGCTGATAAAGAAATAAACAAGGCCGTTCATTATCAAAAAAGAACTCAAAAATGTAAAATAATACTATTACTGTCACTTTGTGTGTTAGCATTATTTTTATTTATTATGTTGAAGCCCCATGGGAGTAAGACCAGGATTATAGAAAAACCAGTCCCACAAACTTCTACGAAAGGAGATCAAATATTTACTGTGGAAGATGACCCAAATGAAATATCTGGAGATGAATCGAATATATCAACTAGTAATTCCGAGGTGCCAAATATTTCAAATAACATAGATCAAATAGAACCCCTCGATGGTTCAAGCCCAATTGTAAATAACATTCCTCTAATTGATATATAAGAAATTAGAACATAAATAATTTATAATATAAACATAGGCATATTTTCTTATTAGAACAAGATATTTCACACTTTAAGAGAAATAAAGTCTTCAGCGAATTTAATGTTACATATTAATTATAATTTTAAACTAGAATATATATTTGAAGTTTATCTGAAGCCGTAAGGACTATTCATAGATGATGCACCGGGTATATTACCTCTACCCATTCTTGACTTATAAGCCGGTTTGTAACGATTTGAGGAAATTCCAGAGCCAATTGGAGGTGGTGCATTATTTACTGGAGGGTTGTAATATTGTGGCTGTTCATAGTTCTGACTTTGTTGTGGTGGATAATATGGTTGACTTGGTTGAAATTGTTGATTTCTTGGAATTTGATTTTGTGCTCTTCTTTGCTGTTGAAATTGTTGTGGTTGTTGGTTAAACGCGTGCATGTTACCACCTGTGTGCTGCTGTTGATAATACTGTTGTCTTTGTTGATGATTCACATTTGAGTTTTGTTGCATGCGCTGTTGTTTTTGTTGTTGTTGTTGTTGTTGTTGCTGATACTGGACATAGTGAGGATTGATACCTCTTTGGGAAACTGATGTTAGTCCGGAATCGCTCTCTGTATCGTTCTGATGTTCATTCAAATTAAAAGAACCTTCTGAACTTGTCGATAGAGTGTACATTTTATTTTTGTGATTACTGTTCATATTATTGCTATCATTTGCAATTTTATAATTATTTTCCCTTGACTTAATAGATCCATGTTTGCTCAGCAATCTATCCGAATTGATTGCCGAATAAGTAAAATTGGGCTCATTTGAATTCACAGTATCTTGGTTTTCCATTTGATTTTCATTAGCAGTATCAACTTCATTCAAATCGTAATTTTTTTCTAGTGAGTTATTCTGGTCTTTTATTGACAAGGTTGAAGTTGAATTATCTAATAGAGTTGAATTTGATTGAGTCATTTTTTCAGTTTGACTGAAATCAGGTAATGTTAAATTTTGAATTGGTTTACTATTAATGTGGAAATCTTCATCTTTATCAATAACTCTAATTAATTCAGCTTCATAACTGTCTGTATCATCACTTCCATTTTCATGCGAATTATAACTGCTATAAGAATGTGCTAAATAAGTTAATGGGATTGAAATTAACGGTAAAGCAGAAGCAGGTATTAATAACCAAGAACACCAAGTCATATTTGGATAAAATAGCAGAAATGCAATTATACAAACTAAAGCTGACGAGGCAAAACTTATAAGTGAGAAAAATAAATGTATAATGAACAAAATAGAATTTGTTGGTGCATTGTTAATCAAAATTAGAATTAAAACCCCAATCGAAATCAAAAAAGTGAAAAAATTTAAGCCAGCAGCAATTGGTGTTACAATTAAAATATCACCAATTTTATCTCTCGTTGAATAACTTAATTTCCAATTATCGGTTGATTCTGAAATTGAAGCAGGATTATAAACAGCCTTTGCTTTTGTACAAGTATTTAATAATTCGTCACAGTAACCGAATACCCCATAAGTGTAGTCATTATATTTTGATAAACCGATTTGTTTGAATGCAGGAGCAGTGACACAACAAATAATCAAAAAAGCCATTGAAATAAAATAGAAAATTGAAATTATTGTGAACCACAATGTAGCAGAAGTTCTATTTTCTGCCATTATTTATAAATTTGTTTTTGTTTTTGTTGTTTTTGTTGTAGTGTTCTGTTTGTTTAGTTCTAATTGTATTTTTATTTGCAGTACATATAGCTATATGTACCAGTTGAAATATTTACCCAGTACTTATATATGAAGAGTAAATGAAAATTAAAATGATCTAATCAATAAATTTAGCAACATTAAAAGTGGAAAAAAAGAAATAAACACAGATACGTAAATATATTAATATAACATAACCCAATGCAGTATTTTTAGAACCTAAAGAATAGGATCATTGAATTTGAATCAACAAGTTTATATTGCAATCCCAAGCCATTACGTTTACATTTACATTTAGAATTGCACTTGCATCGGCATTCCCATCTATATTTCCCATGGTCTTTCACTTCTTAAAGTTAAAATGTGTCTTAATCGTAAATTGACACACCACACTAACTTGTCTCATCCCTCTCATCACAATACAACACGACACAACACAGTCTTTTTCTTTTTCTTTGTATTTCTGTTAGTTGTTTCAATTCAAAATTTATCATACATGTGTAAAACAATGCAAAATAGCCAGTAATTACCGTTATTGTACATGTAATTAAACAGCATAATAGTAATAATAGTCAGTAGTAAACAGTAATGACGATCGATGTGGCTTGAGAGTGCGAAAAAAAGAAAAAACAGTAAAAAAAGAAAAGAAAAAAGAAACTAACACGCACGGGTGTCTTCATCTGCTTTTACTTCCAGACAACGTGCATGTTCTTTGAAGCTCTCGGTACTCGCTGGGCTTTCATGGCTTGTACGAGCGTTATGCATAATGGCTTAATTTTTCACTTGCAATACAAAAAACACCACACATAATTCAAGGAGTCAACCATTTGCGTTCTACGTGGTCGTCTCAGTACACGGCATATCAAACACCCAGAACACTGAACTTTCGGTATAACCAAAAATTGTAACATTGCTGGGTCATTCTCCGTGCCGTTTACTGACATTCTATTTTTATCTTTTTATTAAGAGCTAAAAAGCTTGAGAAAACAGTCTGTTTCGGATTTAATTTACCAAATTAGGATAGTGAGATATGAATATTTTCGCGTTTTCATTTGCTTGATAAGAAAATAGAACTAAGCCTTTCATTATTTAATTATGGTAATAATACTTTTCTTATCAGTTAATTCAATCATAATGAGAACATTGTCACAGTGCTACTGTAATTAGGTAATGAGGTCACAGTCAACATGCCATAAAAAATTAAATCGGTGGGTTTTTACAATCAATGGCCTAAGAGAAAAAAAAAGTCTCCCGGGGGCGAGTCGAACGCCCGATCTCAAGATTACTTTGTTAACACATTACAGTCTTGCGCCTTAAACCAACTTGGCTACCGAGAGAAAAACACTTCTTGTGTGAGGAGATCCGTTCCGATGTCAGACTTCCAGCTATATTAGAAGACGGAGGTTATTATAGGCTAGCATACGTAGTTACATTTATATGGGAAGTTCAAAATGCATCTGGATTTTGAATGTTATTAAGTTTGGCTAAAACTTTTTCTATGCGTAATATATTAGATTCTTTATTGAAAATTTATTAACGTTTTACAATTATTGAAATCTATTTAGAATATATAATTAGAAACTAATCAATTTTAAAATAATTGTAGCATTATATACATAGATTTAGAACAAATAAAATGTGATAAATAAAATAAAAATCCGAAACATTGATACTTCCGTTCAGATAAAAAAGAGAAGGCATTCCCAATAATGTTTATTAAAGTTCAAACTGTATTAAAATACCTATATCATCCTTAAAAGACTCAATTTTTTTGGGATTTTTTATTTGACATTCATAGCTTGCAGCGTTGATAATCAAAGTGTTTTACAGAGGCCATAGTCCTACATCTATATTAGGTCATCGGTCCTTCAATCAAGAATTTATTGGGCTTTTGCAGATACACTGAATCTTACACTATTTCCAAATAGTTTCTTTTCTATTAAAAGGACAGGAATATTAGATTTTTTATACGTATCATAGAGGGCATTCATGATTGGAAAAATCTTAGTAATAAATTAAGGGTTACATGCGTTAGCAAATCACCAAAATTTGGAATCCATGAACTCCAAGGCAAACTAATTAATAATTTGAGCTGTTAAAATCATCCATTATATTGGAAGTAAGTTAATTCACATTCAAAAAAATTTTGAAACAAAGTATTGATTCAATAAATCCGATCACATCAACAAATATATATATATATATAAATACTAATTACGATGAAGTTGAAAAAAACATTAATTGAAATTAAACTTATTACTTTTAGTTAATATAATTGTAATTGCTGATTTTTATAGTTACTTACCGTATGTAAAATGTTTATATACAAACTTATAATCCCATACCTTTATAAATTAAAACTAAAGCACTATCACTTTCACCACCACCTGCTAACTGTTCAATTTTCTCTTTATCGAATTCACTAACTTTATCATCATTAAATTTATACCATTTATCTTCATCATCTTCATCTCTAATAAAGGATTGGTAATGTCCACTTTCACTATTAGCACCTTGATGAGTAATAATCCCTATTAATTCATAGACACTAGATGGGTTTTCACCAGGTTGTAAATCTTTTGGAAAATGTTTCTTATATTCTTCTAACCAATGTTCTTTACGACTCTTTATTAGAGCGGCTTCCATGTCCTGTTTTTCCTTTGGTGTAATAACATCAGATTCAGCTTCTTCTTTTGCATCATCAAATAAATTATCACCGTTTAATTTACGTCTTTTCATTTCTCTTTCATCATTTAATTTTTCTTTTTCAACAACTCTCAACTCTTCACGAACTTTAATTTTCTGGTCAGCATATTCAGGAGTTAACATATCAGCAACATCTAATTGAAATGGAAATTGAACTTTACGTAAAATCTTAGATTTTTTATTAGTAGATCTTTTCCAAAAAAATCTAACATATTGAACAGTTAAATATTTAGGTAATTTTGTAATTTGTTTGTCCACAGAATAAGTAGAATTAACACCTGTAATTTCTGATCTCTTTTCGATAGTCTCATGTAAGGATTCGACCAATCCGTTCTTCATAAAATTTGTTGTACCGGAAATATGGCATTGTAATTTTGAATCAGTTTCATCTTCTTTAATTGTGACATCATTGTCATTAGCAGTGTCCTTAATGGTGGTTCTAAACCTAACTTCAAAGCTATCAGTAAATTTGTCACCAAATACAACCCTTAAAGTTTGAAATAATTGAGTAAAAAGTTCCTCAGCATCTTGTTGTTTGTAAAATCCACTTTGTGAGTCACGTTCAGCAAATTGAGGATAACATTTTCTTAACACACTTAATAAGACTACAGGCATGACAGCCTTAAATTTTTTACCATCTAAACTTTCAAAACATTTTTTCAATTCCACAACGATCTTATGGTGTAATTCGTCTTCTGGGTTGATACTACCTTCAGCTTTATAATTTAAGATCATTTCTTTCAATTCGTCAACACGGAATAATGCTTGTAAAGTTGAATTCAAATAACATGTATTTCCCATATTTTGGAAACCAATTGGGATATTACTTAACTTTTGCATTTGTTGATCAGGAGCTAAATCTTCAATAAAGTTATTTTGTTTTTTTGGCTTGGAAATTAAATCAGCATCTGGTGTACCTAATAACATAACAGTAGAACCTTGCTTAAACACTGTGGATAAATTTGAGGCATTATCATCGGTTAAACCACCCTTGACCATATATTTTTGACGAGAATTTGGAATCATGGTAAGTTTTTCAACTTCTCTTTTTAGTTCTGCCACAGTGGTTTCATCATTAATTAAAATGGGATATAACTTACCAGCATGTTTAAGATTAACTGAATTTTAATATTCTTGCAATGTTGCAAATAATTATGTTAGTATGAGTACATAATATGTTGTATAAAGGTGTAAACATTCAATGAATCATTAAATCAAAAATACTTGAAATACATACATTTCAATTTATCAGCACACATGATTTCAAATAGATTGTTGTTGTACTTTTTATAATTTTACAATATATAATTTTAAGAAAGCTATAGGTAAGTAATTATATATTATGTCCCTATCAAAATGATCTTATCTTAATCACAAGAACTTAAATAGTACCTTAATCTTAAATTCATTAAAAACAGTGGCAAAATTAAAGGTTAAGTATAAAGTTCCGCTTAAATTTGGAATTTAATGATGTTCGTAAATAATGATATTAGTGGCAACTGTATCTCAAGAAATAGAATAGAAACTATTTAACTGTTCATTATGATGATACATTAATATTACTAACAATTATGTAAATGCAATTATATATTAATCATACTAAATGGAAATTTTGATTATTAAAATTAGTTTTTAAAATATGAATTATTTATACATTGAAATCATTCGACAACTTAATTATGTTTTATGGATTCTGAATATTATGTGAAATTAATGTGTGGTCTTAAATTGTTCGGTAATTTAATGAGGTAATAAATTTTATTTTTATTACAATGCAAATTGATTAAAAAATATTAGTTAAGAATTAAGATTAGAAATAAAATTTTGTTGGAGAATTCTATTAGAAATTTAGCACCAGTAATGTACTTGTCTGATATACCATGGTTTTGATGCCAAATATTGTTTTCTTTCTTTAATTTCTTCTTTAACAATTTCGATATCAATATTCTTACGACCAGTATCTAAGTCAATATCTTTTAATGGGACAATATTCCACCACTTCTTTGTTGTATATCTATAATACACTTTGTGGATTGCAAAAATTAAAATCGAAACAATAGCACACAGATAGTTTTGGAAGAACTTACTAGCTCTGTCCTTTGAGTCAGTCCAACCACCAATTGGCCATAAAGAGATGTAAAATTGTACACATAAAATACCAATGTTGATAAAAGCTGAATAAATGGAACCCCATGTGCCCACAGCACTGACGAATTCCAATTCATCTAATGTCTTACCTTGGGCTTTCATGGCCATTCTAAATCTAATATGGCATACATTAATACTTAACCAAACGATACAAGTAGCTAAACCTGCAATCGCCATTAACCAATCAAAAACTTCAGAAACAGAAGTTGATTTAACTAAGAAAGCCAATAAACCGAATAGAGAGTTGATGATAATACCAGTTAATGGTCTTCCAGCTCTATCGATATAACCAAACCACCATGGAATTAAACCTTGATGGGCCATAGAACATAAAGTTCTTGAAGATGCAAAAATACAGGAGTTACCAACACTTAAAATACTAATTAAAATAACAGCATTGACGATGGAAGGTAAAACTTTAATGTTATGTAATTTGATAGCAATAACAAAAGGAGAATTATCAACTGAAGAACCACCTAATAAATTTTCGTTTGTGTATGGAACCAAAAACCCAACTAAAGTTAAAGAAACTAGAAAGAAAAATAAAATTCTCCAGAATACTTGTTTAATAGCAGATGGTAATTCCTTTGGATCTGTTTCACCCGACGCCAAACATGTCATTTCAGCACCACCTAAAGAATAAGATGCAGTGATCAAAACAGATAAGAAACCCCTGAACCCATTTGCCAAACAACCTGGGTCATGCCAGTATTTAGCACCAATAAATTCATGAGATGGTCCACCACCACAAATTAAAATAATACATAAAATAATGAAACCACAAATAGTTACGACTTTAATTAGTGAAAAAACAAATTCTGCCTCACCAAAACCTCTAACACCAAACAAATTAATTGAAACGATAGCGACATAAAAAATGGCTACGAATACAACTGGATCAATAGAATCATTCCAATATTGTACAGTAATAGCAGAGGATAGGATTTCTAAAGGCAACACAAAAAACCATTGAATTACATATATAGTTGATATCACAAAACTTAAACTTGGATCCAAGAATCTAGTTTGATAGTTTGCAAAAGCACCAACAACAGGAAATCTAACAGTAATTTCACCTAAACCATGAATAGTACCAACAATTTGAGAACCTGCAATTGTCCAACCTAATACTAAAGCCAATGGACCACCATTAGCCAAAGCTTGACCAGAACCAATAAATAAACCTGTACCAATAGAACCTCCGATGGCAATCATGATCAAATGTCTTGATTTCAGTGATTTTTTCAAATTACTTGTATGGAAAGAACCATTTTCAGGTGGTTTGAAAGAATCGATGACTCTTTGAAAAATACTTCTCTTTTTTTGAGTGCTTGGGTAGTCTTTTACAGACTCTTGTATATCGTATTTGTCATCAAAATTCTTATTGTCACTAATAATTGTCGTTACAAACTCCTCATGTGACCGTTTGGAAGACACTACGTTTATGTCATTAGACTTCCAAGAAGACATTTCTTATTATAAATATATTTATTGATAATTGCCTAATGAAAACGTTCTGCCGGTTTTATTTTATTAAAAATTTAAATATTCAAAAGCAACAACCTTGAATGTAAAATAAGTTAGCTATATTTTTAAACTTAGTTCGTTACTCAAACGCATATATGTGTGAAGACAGAAGCAAAGTCATATAGAATTTTGTTAAATTAATAAAAATCATCTCTGAAATACTAGATTGTAATATTTTCGAAATTTGACAACATTTTTCAAGTAGCCTTTCGAAATTTCTTTTACAACCCCGCGTAAAAGTACTTGCGACGGTCATTTTAAGTATTGTGAAATTGTCATCGACGGGCATCAGAGATGGAAGAGGTATCAGAAAAAGAAACGATCCGAATAGAAAACAAGTGATCGTACTATGAGTAATACTTTTGAACATATTTGGTAATTAGTGTGGAAATTGGGAAATCTATACAATCGAAAAACTTGGAGTTTTGTCAATACTCAAATAAATAGTTTGTAGTTATTTTTTTGTGGTGTCGATGTTTTATTGAACTACAAGTAATAGCAAAACTTCGGAAGTGTGAAAATTTACCTTCTTTCAATAAAAGAATGTTGAAAAAATAAGTTATTTGCGCAGGTCTTGTTCTGTAATAAAATGAAATACTATATATACTTTTTTCAAACTAAATTCTAGATTATGTAAATTAGTGAGGCATAATATTTGTTGTTATTGAGCATCATTTTTAAGAGAAATAATATAAGTTTTTATTTCTTGAACTTTGATTAATTTTTATAAATCTATAACGTATAGTAGAGCATCATCAGCTCTATATCGTAGCCTCCTGCAATTTTAATAATCACGACGTCTTTTGAAGCATCTGTCATCGCTAATCTAAACTAGCTACATAATTTGTTCTCGATGTGAAAATCGTACTTGCTGAAGAATGTCACCAACCACAACAACATTATTATCTACTGTTCTTGCCCAAAACATTGTTTTACATGGCCCAAAGTACTTTCAACTCATCGATTGTCGATGTCAAAACAATCCAATTTACCATAACCATATGTCCATATCGGGTAATTTTTAAGCAAAATGAATTAAAATAATGAAAAAAGAAAAAAAATTAATGATTTTTGAAAACCTTGTTCCGCGGCTCTTTACTGTTATATTATAAAGGCTGCGGGATTACTTCTTGTATTTAATTTTAATTATTTTGTAATTGGCTTTCTGTAGTTTTACCATCTTTAAAATATCATCTGAGAAAAGTCCGTAACCGTAATTGGTAGTTTATTGCTTTTTTTATTGAGATCTGTGGTTTTATTGTCCAAATGTTTCTCAGGCCGATATGATTAGCAAATGGTATACGTTCTGCTCGGAATTATTCGAGGAATTGACAGATATTTGAAGAATATGAAGCTTTGGCTGCTATCGAAAATTTACAGTTCCCCCCTCCCTCATCGATATAAAAACAAAGGTGTTTGTTTATGTAATTATAACCTGTCAAATCATTGATTAACAATCATATATGTACTATATTGATGGGTGGTTCGTAAGGGTTTACATACTCAACTTATACTATTGACTGCAGCCACTATTTGAACCATAATAGAAGGAAACGATACAAAATATTTATACCTAGGTCTAATATCAAAATAAACAATAAAAAAATGAGTACGGTCATTGATGTTGATACAATTATTACATACCTTGACAAAATTTCTTATCCTAAAAAGTTTCAATTGACTAGCTTAATGAAATTCAAAAATAAAATACATTATAAAAATCTCAAATTAAATGAAGAAGAAAATAAATATTTTGACTCTATTTTTAAAATTATTGAATGCAATAACGGTTTGATAAGGATAAAAGATAAACAAAAGAATGCAGACTTAATTGAATTGAATTTGGAAACTATTGAAAAGTCTTTTGAAGAAGCTGATAATTTGAAAAATTATATTTTGGAAAAGACCAACAATTTTAAAAATGTTACATTGCTTTTGAAGGATAATAATGTGGTGATATTTTATGAAATTTGGAAATATTTATATAGAAATATAAACTTCATGAAATTTTATTACACATTACTATTCATTCAAAAAAATTCATCAATAATGAATGATGAATTATATCAATTGAAAAATTATGTTATATCATCTAATGAAAACGGCGAATATGAATCAAATATAACCTCAACAATAGATTCTTTCTTAGATTATTTTGATATTTTATTAAATGAAATTAAAGATGAACTTATAAATTTAAATAATGGAACATCAATGGATGAAGAAAATACATTAGATGATAAATATAATTATTATTTGCCTTCTTATATCCAAATGCAAGAACTTTATGATTTATCAAACTTCAATTGGTTATTCTTAGAAATTCAATATTTATTAAAGAGAGAGAAGTATAATGATACTTTTGGTTTAGAGAGTTTATCAATGGAAACAAATTCAATACGTTCAGATCCGACAACATTGATACCTACGTTATCTGAAAATAATAATAGTTTTGAAAATCATTTATTGGAAAATTCAAAGCATGAAAATTTATTAAATCAGTTCAGAACGCATAGGAGATTGTCATCTTCTGAAATAACTGATATTTCATTTTCATCAGGAATACAACCTTTCAATGAAATTTCAATATTACAGAAAGAAATGCCACGGTTGCTTAAAAATTTTTCAACGATTGATGAAATAAATGACAAATTGAATGATTCTAATAATAAAGAAAAAATATTAAAGAAGAGCATTGATCAATCTATGTTATTTAATTCAGCAATAGCAAATTTAAATAATTTCAAAAATATGCAAAATACAAATTTTGAAAAAAACATGGTTAAAAATCTCAATCAGAAAAGTTCAATTTTAACAAATATATATGGCCTAAAGACCTTTAACTCTAACAGATAATAATATTCTTACTAATAAACATTTTAATAATCGATTTTTTCGTATAAGCTTATGTTAATTTATAGTCTCAAATTTTTGTAGATCAATATAACACATTAAATAATTTATTTTCTTATATACTATATTTAATTTATCTAACAATATACCAAAAATCTTGATCCTCATCAATTAGCCCGCTATATTTGGGATCGTTTTCCATTGTTGAAGTGGAGCTCACTGATAACTGTAATGTATCTGATACAACATTCAATATTTTATCAAATGTCCAAATCTCATTAGTTAGAATTTTACATTCCACTTTCTTATCTGCATTCATTATCACATTATAGAATAAAGAATCTATATCATATTGATCTATTAACCAGACAAGGTCTATAGATTGTAAAGGTAATACTTTTTTATGTCTTCCTATCTTAAAAATTATCATAATTAATACAGAAATCCATTCTGCTATATCATTTTCTTCTAAACTGGAATAATCATTCTTTTTCATAAATTGCAATATTCTCTCTAAATCATATTTTGTTTGTAACTGCAATATCTCTAAATAAAGATTAAGAAACTGGAACATTTTACATATTGACAGAACCGAAATTGGTCTAGATAGTCTATGGAATATTTTTAATGATACTACAGGCAAAAAGCAAATAGTGTATTGTATATCATATGAGTCATCCCGTTTTTTTATGTTGAACCATCTAATTAAAGCTTGACATTCTTTATCTTGTGAAGAAGTATAAACTTTCTGTATATGTTCTAATTTTTCCTTAGTACCTTGAAGCTCAGTTTGCTCTTTTGATATATTTAGAGTGATTGGAGCTGTATTTAAATAAATGTTCTTTTTTTCTTCGAGTAATTGTGCTCTATTGTAAATCCTCTTAGATATTTGTTTTATTCTGATCTTAATTCTGTTATTTTTCATTTTCATTTTTAATAATTCTATTTTCCTAAGTCTTTGTGATAATATTTTTTGTTCTAACTTCACTTCAGCTTTGGTATTAGATTCATCATCAGTTGATGCATGTTGTATGGAAAAATTTCTCTCTATAGCAAAATTTAATATACTATTTACGGTTTCTTTTAATTTTCTATTCTCTTCCTTCATCATTATTATCTTTAGTTTCAAAGGTAGCAATAATTTTGGTGAAGTATTCAAGCAATGAGAACAATACATTTCATCTTTTTTATGATTGCATATTAGACATATTGGATCCATCATTTTGCATGCTTTATCATAGATTCCTTTATTTTGTATGCTTAGGTTATCGTATTGAAATGTTAAGTTATTTATTTAGTTGATTCTGTTATTTAAGTAAAATTTTAATTCAAATTGGTTTTGTATAGCGTTTAATTTTATAAAAAATAAATTTAGGGTTTCATCAAGTCATCTCATTACTTTATTGTATCTTTACTTCATATTTTAACATTCTTGAAATTAGAAAGATAATTTTCCCCGAGAAAATGATACTCATGGAATACAATAAAAATAAATGATAAAGTTTCTGAAAGCTATGATATTTGATTCCTATTTAAGTATTACTAATTGATTTAATTTATATTATTTTAATTAAATAATTATAAAATTCAAGAGTTTATTGTATTAGTCCTCTGATATTAAGAATACATTACACTGTTCCTTTTTTTTCTGTAACTTGAACCTCCTGATAGTACTCTTGTATTATTAACTTTATTGTTAATCAAATGAGAAGTATCCTTAGCGCTTCCATCTGCTGAAAAAGCTTGTGATTGTGGTATTCTTGGTGATGCATTATGATGTGTGTTTAAAACATTATTGTTATATGATGAAATTGAACCACCACGTTTATGAGTGTGGTTCATATGATTGTTATTATTATTAATTGTATTGGTATTGTCTACTTTCACCGAGGAAAGTCTGCTACTCAATTTTCGTATGGATGATGATCTCTTTACACCAGGTAAAGTGCCTGGCATGGAAGAATTTGTAGGTGTAAACATAGTTTTGGTACCACCATAGAAACTACTTCTTTTGTTGTTTGATGGAGCATTCTGGTTTCCTGAATTAGTATTCGCTCCTCCGCTAGTGTTTCTTAGTTTAATCATTGTTATTTGATCAGTTTGATGAATTGACTTAGTTTGCTCATGATTACTAGATAAAGAATGGGACATATTAAACGAAGCAATGGTGTTATTTATAGAGTTTGAATTATTATAAGACTTCTTATTTGATGTACCTTCTAATTTCGTTAGAGTTTCCTCATTTACCATATCAGTAAATGTTTGTGGTATATTTAAATTCATCTCCTGTGCATAATTTATTACCAAATCTTTTGATTGAGCGTATAAAGAAACCCAACTTTCCAAATCCAATTGTTCAATAGCATTGTTACATTTTTCATTTAATGAGTTATTGAATTCGTTATTAGACTCATTTAATTTTTTAATTAAATTATTAAATTTCAAAATTGTATCTAAAATATTTTTATTTTCCAATTGATAATTTTCAAAAAATTCTATTTGATCTTTTTTGGCCTTCTCTAACTCACTTGTTAAATTTTTAATCTCTAAAGTATATTTTTCTTTATAATACTCATGAGAATCGCAGACTGTTTTATATTGATTTTCAATCATTTCTAATTTTTGTTGCATCATAAGTTCTTTTTCACTAACTGAACCATATTTTTTATTTAAATCTTTATTTTTATTTTTTAAATCATTATTTAATTCAATCAATGAATTATATTCAATTTCTAAATCTTTTAATTTTCTTGTTTTTCTGTTTAAAATTTGGTTTAAATTTTCATTTTCATTTTTCAATGAATTTGCTTGTTCTTGTAACTTAATTTCTTTAACTTGTGAACTTTCTAATTTACCTAGTAAACTTTGCGATTGTAAAGTCAATTGTACATTTGCATTTGTCATAACATCAATTTGGTCATGCAAACTTTCTATTACTTTAGTACTATTACTAATTCCTGAACTACCATTGTTTAAGTTTAATACCTCTACATTACTTATGCCTACCACGTTATTATTAGAATTTTGCCTCTTTGGAGAACCAGTTAAGCTATTGCTATTCATATTTGTCATGAATAAATTGTGACCTTCATTTAGTTTGTTTGGTGGTAATAATTGAGCATTCGACCCATTTTGTTGATTGTATAACAACCCGTTGCCCATTGAATCTTTATCATTCATTATAATAACCGTATTTAAAAGAAAATATACTAAACACGCTTAACAAAATATCTATATTATCAATTTACCTTATCAATTTATTCGAATAAAAAAATATTATCACCTGTATATATATATATATATATATATTAATTAACGAGAGATATCAATAGTGATGCTTGAGTAATTGAATTGTAACGACAATGTTATTTTGCTATCTAACAGTTTAATTGTTAGAAGAAAATATCACGTTAATATCGAGAATATGAACAAACACAATAAAAGAATTTATAACTGTTTTTTTATTAAAAATACTTAATTGAATTGGAATAATTGTGTAATCAAGTTTTAAATCAAGTTTGGTGTTGGTTTAAATTAAGTATATAGAATTTTTACTATGAGATTTTGCAAGATAGATAGAAATTTAGTAAACTTGTTACTTTATAGTTTTGGTAAATACCCTCAGAACCTCTCGTAGAAATTCGAAAATAAGAGCGAAAATGAAAAAAATTTTCGAAATAAAAAATTCAAATTTTCAAAAATTTCATTAGGAATACTACCATACAAATTCAATAAATATAAACATAAACACAAATTCAGATATTACAAGAAATCACGATAATAAAAACTGTGATGATGATATAACGATAAAATAATATTTTAGAATAACTTCTGTGTTTTGTTTTTTCGCCTCTTTGAGTTTCAAATTAAATATAAAGTACACTTAAATCTATTATAAAACAAAGAATCTAAAATTTAATCAGAAAAAAATGAAAATGTTACTTACTCAAGAATTTCTTAAATAAGATTGTACAATAATATATAAAATTTGTAAAATTCATCATACATAAAGAAGTTCGTCTACTTTTAGTTATTATGTTAGAGTTTTTCCTGAAGATACATAAATTTGAAGTGAGAGAATATTATATTTGTCCTCTTGGTACGTACGTACAATATTTGGATACTGTTCCCACTTTATGTTAATATCCGAAGAGAATTGTTTGTGCCAAATTTATTGTATAATACAATAATATGAATTAATTCGGGTAAACTATTTTATTCAAGTCTATACGATTTTTATTATCGCTAAAGATTCATCACTAGCTAAATATCTACATATATATGCAAGTGTGCCTACAAGTTTGTGTGTTAATTGATAAAACAGCCTCATATGTTATCAATGGTCTTTAACAGAACCGCATAAGAACGATAATTTATAAATTCAATTGAATTTGATTATTGAAATTACCAATCTTAAGTAATATAGAATTTGAATGTTAATTTTTATTTGAGAGAAAAATACGAAAAAAATTAGACTGATACAATTTGATCAGTTATTATCGTTCTCATATATGTCCAGTGAGATCAGTTCATCTGAATGTCCTCCAATTTTAATACGATCAAATGAAGAGATGCAGCTTAATTTAACAAGATCTTATTTGTGTTGGATGCTCTTCTGCAACAAATGGTTACTTAACACGGCGCTCGCCCTAGTAACTATAAATTATAATCAAAGGCCATGGAACAAAAAAAAGAAGAGCCATCACCTAATTTTGAAAGTTTTATAATAGGTACAGTATTTAAATTAAATATTTAATCAATTTATTTACTTCAGTGATTTAATTAAAAGTAACCAAAGTAGTTATAGATTTATTTCGATTTACATTTTTATGAAAATTATATCATAAATCAACTAAATCGCCTAAATATTTCAAAAGATTGCAAAACAGATTAGGTTATTGAGATGGAAAATTAATCTCATCTCGTATCTTATAGAAAATAATATTTACAAAAACGATAGAATAAAAGGTATTACTATAATTTGATAATGTTAAACTATTTGGTCGTCTATGATCCTACTAGATCTACAAACGAAGATGATACATATAAGCAATTGATATTATATCATTCATTTAATGAGTCAGAACTTTCTTTAAATGATAAGTTAAGCAATATCGGTATATTACAAGGTATGTGGAATTTAACGGATACACTGATGGGTGACGATAATGGTAAAGGGAAAATAATCGAATTGGATGATAATGAAATTTTATTAGTGATAAGTTTTGAAAAAGTTTATTTTTTAGCATTAAATATATACAAAGATGATAATATACCTGATCAATATTGGTTGACAAATATGTGGTTATCTTATAGATTTTTTATTTTACAGTATAATCATTTCAAAAATTATGAATCACAAAATAAGTTGAATGAATTGACAAACGATTTAAATGTATTTCTAATTCCATTTTGGCAAGATTTGATATCAAATAAACCTTCGATGTTGAAAAAAAATTGGTATTCTATATTTAATGGTTATTATAAAGTTTCAGAATTGCAATTCAAAAATTCAAAAAAATCTTGGGAATCACATATAAATCAAAACATACTTTTACAGGATGAAAACTATCTGGGAATCAAAGATATACTATTATACCATCTACCAAATGGTGGTAGTCGTAGCAATAGTAGTAGTAATAGTAGTAGTAATGCATTTAATACGAAGCATTATGGATTTATAAAGAATTTCACCAATAATTTAGAAAATCTTTCAGATCTATCTAATTGGATTTACCATCTGCATTCCACATATGGATTATTATCTAGTCATATTTTATCAGGTAATGCTCACTATGTGTCTAAAAATAATACATATTCATCTGATTCTGTATCAAATAATATTATTGAATCAACTACGCATATGATTGATAGCCGAATAGATCATGGTGGTTTACAAGATCAAAATGATAATAATAGCAGCAATTTCAATTCACATGCCAAAAATCTTTTGCACAATATAACTTTGCCTGTATCTGTGGCTTATGATACCTTCCAAGAGGTAGGCATGACAACAGGAGTTTCAAAAAGTATGTCACTAGTATTAAACTACGTTCCAAACCTATTATTTTCTAGAACAGCTAAAAATGAAGTTGTTGATATGGATAATCATGGAACGTTTAGCAGGAATAGTTTAGAAAATAAAAATATTCCACATGGCTTTCTCATATCCCCTTGGGCAAATAAATATTTACCGGATGAATACAAAGTGAAGAAACTGAATTTAAAATACAATGATATTCGATCACAAAATAATAAATTGGATCAATATAATTGCTTATTTTGGTATTTTAATGATATTCTGGTTGTAATTGCTTGTAATTCGAGTTTTGAAAATATTTGGAGTCACGAATATCTTTCTGATTTAAATTTCAAGCTATATGAAAGTATGTTAATATTATATGAAACTGTACTTACAAATTATACTTATAAACCCCATGATGAATCATTTGCTTATACGGTTATTAATAAAAATGAAAAAACAATTGCTTCCTCTATCCCTTCTTGGATCTCAAATGAGAAAGAGGATAGTGGTAATATTATATCTCAATTAATCATAAATGGTGTAGATCAACTATTTGGAACCAATACAATTGAATCAATTTCTCAAATTACTGATATTGGGGGAGTTTCTTCAATGGGAAGTTGGCTCTATAAGAATAATGAAACTAAAAACAAAGATCCTACTAAATTCAATAATATTGAAAATGAAAATATAAAGAATGAGAAAGAAAACAGTATTCTGATAAGTAATAAAAACTTTCTATTTACAATGTCAAATGAGAAACTAGTAGAGTTGCATAAGGAACTAATCCAATTTACCATGCAGTTAATTAATCAACAAACCAACTATGATATCTCAGAAAAAAGATTAATGAAGTTGAGTAATGGGCTTTTATGTTATATTGAGAACTCTGATGAAAAATTGATAGTATTAATAAAAAATTGGTTTGATGAGATTGAAGGTTCTACAAAACCATACAGATCAGATCAAAACTCTTTATTAAAAGACTTTGGAAATGAAGTCAAAGTTTGGTTTGATTCTCAAGCATAAATATTATCCTGTATGTTTACGTATTCATATAAACAATAGATTATATAGTGTACTATTTTGAAAATTTATGAATATTATATATTTATTAGGAATTATATTTACAAATAATTTTTGAAAATGGATGTCAGAAAACTGAATAGGATACCAAATTTTCTATTTTCTTATGTTTAAAAGAGTTTGTGTCTCGTTGATTTAAATCGGCTTCTATGGATAAATATCACTCTTAGAATAAAATTGGAATTTTGTAAAATTTAAATTAACTTCATGTTGTTCAATGTTTTTTAACTCTGTCTCAAAATCTACCTTAGCAGGATCTTTAATTGGATCATCGCACCTTTTCCATATTATTTTGACAGCTAAATAGATACCAATGTCAATAAAGATCATTAGATAGTTGAACAAAAAATCTTCAACTGCCCATAACTTTTTATAAAATACGGTATAACCTTGAACTATCATCATGCTCACAGAACAAAATAATCCGAAATATGTTGTATATGGCTGATACCAAGACTTAAATGGTAGTTCAGGAAGATTATCCTTTTGGGATGAATAAGCTCTTCTGAAAAACAAATAAGTTATGCAAATGCAAGAAAAATTAATTAATTGTGAAGCAGTTATTAAGTTAATAAGCCAATTTAATACCACAGCACTATTTGAGTTTAATTGTAATAAGCTTAACAATGCCCATAATGAAGATACTAGTACACAATAAATAGGTACACCTTGTTTGTTACATTTTGTAAAAACTTTTGGAGCATTACCATCAAGTGCAATACCATATAAAGTTCTTGACGAACAATACGTATAAGCATTACCAGCCGAGAATGCTGCTGTTATTAAAGCAATATTTACAATATCAGGTAATACCCTGATTTTCAAATTTTGCATAGCAATGACGTAAGGTGATGAACCAGCACCTGGCCTCGATTCATTGATTGCAGCAGTAAGTGCAGGATCATTTGAAGAACAAACAATTCCAACACAAAAGCATGAACCCAAGAAAATGATTGTTAATCTCCAAAATACTTGTTTAAAAGCCTTTGGCATTACTTTTCTAGGTAATCTCACTTCACCAGCTAGCATTGAAATATATTCACCACCAGCAATAGTAAAAGCAGCTTGAATCAAGCATACAAAAAACCCTTGAAAATAGCCAGAAGATGGGTTACCATTCTCATTACCATCAGGGAAATATTTTTTAAAAGGAGTTTCGCTTAGATATCTAAAACCATATCTATCATGCTCAGGGTTACCACCGACCATTGTAATAAAAGTAAATAAAAATAATCCTATAGCTAACATAATTTTGAATGAAGCTAACCAAAATTCTAATTCACCGTAATATTTTACAGCTAATACGGAAATTAATATATATAATACTACTTGTATTACTAATGGTATAGCGGCAGAGTAATCATCTCTCCAATAGTGTATGATTGTATTTACCGAAACGATTTCAAAAGGAATCTGAACACATTCCAAGAACCAAAAATTCCAAGAAGCCATTATACTGAAGGAATCATCAGCACACATGGTAGCCAACCTTAGAAAAGGAGATTCTACGGGATAAAATGATACCATTTCTGCAGTCGACATTGTAATGCATAAAATTGGTACACACCAAAGAGCAAAAGCAATGATTAAATTTCCTGGACCACCCTTATATAGTACCTTACCAATTGCAACGAAAATAGCAGTCCCAATAACCCCAGATATTGCAATAAATTGCACATGCCTATTTTTCAAATGTCTTTTAGTTTTATGAATTTCTTTGATTAATATATCATTGTTCAACTCACTTTGATTTTTACTTGCATCATCTGATAAATTGTTATTCAAATTATCATCATCATCAAACTCATACTCAAAATCCTCATCGATTTTATTAATATATTCAACTATAATTCTGTCATCATTAATATCATTGTTATTGAAAACATTATCTTTTAAAGATTCACCTCTCACATTTATAACCTTTAATTTATCATCATTGCCCATCCTTAAAAATAAAAATTTAAGAATAAAATAAGTTTCTGTTTAGTATAGTGTTGTATGTGTTTTTGTATTGTTATTATTAAGTACACATTTCAATATACGAATAGATATAGAAAGATCCTCTAAAAATTATTAACATTATGCCAATCTATCTATCTAGCAAATATGTATACATTTATATATCTAGTATTTTCAGCTAATTGTCCTCTTTATATAGGCAATCAATATCGTCTTTCTTCATCACATAGTTCTCTATCATACTTAGAACAATGTCGTCATAATAGGAATATCTATGCAATACAATATATAATGCAATATAAAAATTAAGGATATCGAGTATCCTGCAGTAAATTTCTCGTATGAAAATACTTTTATTCAATATTATTTTCATTTCCCTCTTTGGTTCCTCTTTTATCGATTTTGGGAAATAAATCATCAGTTGATTTACTTAATTATTCCCTAATTGGGAAACACAGTTGAGATAGTTGTGCCATGGCAATAACAAAGCTGCACAGCGTAATCCGTGCAAACTGGCCCAAAAAGTAAAAAAAGAAAAAAATTGATGACTGCCTTTTCCTCTTTGGTGCAGTGGCAAAGCTTTGTTTGCGCCATAATAGCGTACAGTTTACACATTGTCAAAAACTGTAGACAATTTACGGAGAAGTATGGTCTCGCTTTACCAAGAAAGTGCGCATGCCTGCTTGTGACAAGTGTCTCGGCCGCAGAAAACAAAATCTACTATATTTACATTGGCTAAGAAACAAATGCACGAAGGCTGACTTAGCAGATTTACATGTACCAACACGCTCATATATATAATGGTTTTTAATTATGCATCTGTATTAAAACTAATATTGACTTATGTAAGACATTATATCAAAAATATTAAATCTCAATGCTATTTATATTATGATTATGTTTGGGTATGGGCATGAATTCAATATTATTTGTGACAATGTGTAGCATTTTCCGACACTTGCCTTATATTACTCTTAATATGGCATGGATGATATATTACCATTCATGTTATGTAATTTCGTTACACCTGTTCTGATTCTTAAATTGACCTCTAATAAATTATCTTTATTATCATTTTTAGAAATTGAACTTAGATTGTTATTGTTATTGTTATTGTGGTTGTGGTTGCGGTTGCGGTTGCGGTTGTGGTTGTTTTTGTTGTTGCTGTTGCTGTTGTTGTTGTTATTTTCTTGATTGTCATTATTTTCTTGATTTAAATCTCTTTCTAACTCGTATTCATAATCAGTATATTCTTCTCTTCCCTCTTGTTCATTCGTGAGTTCGTCTTCACTGGTATAAACTTCAATTAAACTCTCTTCTTGATCATCGCTAACTTCATTATTATTTAATTTTAGATTAAACATCGCTTCAATATTCTTATCATTATCAGATTTGTCAATCTCTCTTGTTAATTCGTGAATATCGTGAACACTTTCCCATCCATTATTTTCAAATTGAGCTCCATAATAATCACTCGCTAATAAGTTGTGTTTTTGATTAAAATTATTGTTGTTCTTGTTGTTATCATTATTATTGTTACCGTGACTTTTCAATTTTTTAATTTCTTTTTCAATTGCTAGGGACTCATTGCTTATTTCATTAGTCGTATTATTAGATCGATCAGCGATGGTGCTACTCTTATTTATAATATGGCTATGATTGTGGGAGTTGTTTTTATTGATATATTTATTTGATGAAGATGAAACAACCAAATAAATAAAACTTTCAACTGACCATTCGTACCATACTTTTCGTAAATTATTATTGGAAATTCTATTCAAGTATATCGATAACTCTATGTCATCGGTTATACTCAATGGTTCTACTATGGGGAAAAATATCGGTGACCACGAATTAATATTCTTTGATTGAATTAATTTATTTTTATCTGTATTACTGATATTATTTGAAAGATCATCATTTAACTCACTCTCCAATATTTTAACATTATAATCATCTGGTAATGTGGATAATATAATATTATTATATAATTTTGCTGTGAAAAACCCAATTAGTCCATCAACTTCACACTTATGTTTAATTTTAAATTCACAATTTTCTCCAATCTTGTTAAATAAATGTTTGTTATTATGATTATAATTCTTTAAAAGTGGATGTTTAAATGACCAAATTTCATTCAGTTTACTTGAAAGAATACAATATGGAATGTTGTGCAATAACCACGGTTTTTCAAACCCGTTTTCAATTTTATCAAGTTTTTTTCTAACTAATGGGATTGAAACTGGTGCGATATATGATGAATAGGTTTCAGGTATAAAAATCGTTGAATCTTTAGTGTAATTTGCTTCAATATTGATCAAACACTCTGGCGATAACTCGTTACAACCAAAGGATCCTAACAACTCGCTGATTACAATATCAAATTTATCGTAATTTCCTCCAAATGTCTTAATATCACATCTAACTAATTCAACAGAATCGACCCATTTATCAAATTTTCTCTTTTGTAAGAATAAAAAAGCTTGTGGATTTTTTTCAATTGCGAATATTTTACATTTATTTAAAATATTATGATATTTTAGTATTTCATATGTTTCATCAACGAGCGGGCCTCTTCCTGCACCTGCTATAACAATATTAAATTTTTGGTTACTATTGTGTTTTAATTTGTGGATATAGCCCAATTTATCTTTTATAGCCTGATAAATTGCTTCATGGTACAGATCATACTTCATCCTATCATTTTCAAATATTAAATAGGTATCGTTTGTTAAATTTTCAGAATTTGGTAAAAGTGGTGGCATTAATTTTGGTAACCATCTATCTTCATTAATTAAATTTAAATTAGCCTTGTTAAAACTATTTGAGATTTCAAAATTATCTTTGGAATATTTTTCCAGTATTAGTTTATCTTCCTTCTTTAATAAATAATTTATATATTCAACGTAAGAGGATGACCCACCTTTGATGAAATCAGCATATTTTTCCATTCCATGAAGAATTATACATAATTCGCCATGTTCAGATTGTGAATTTCCATTAACCTTTTGAAACTCTCTCAGTACCTTTTGGTTAAATCTATGTAAAACTGGATAATTATTTTGATTTGTTTCAAAAATAGATGAAGATATTAATAAACATGACACTGGTTCACATAACCATCTTTTCAAGACATTCGATGGAGTTTTAATCCTCGGTAGAGCTAAAGAGATTGTTAATAATTCATTATAATCACAAATTTTTCTAATGGTATTCCATAATTCCCATGTAGCAAAGGGTTCGCTATCTTCAAATAATGGCAAAGATATTGAAAGGGTAATTTTTGGTTCTATTGTAAGAATATCATTGTTTAATAGCCTATTAATTGTTTGAGCGTATGGAGTTAAATTTGATAGATCTCTTGGAGGAGCTAACAATAATTTCTTGATACCTAAAAACCTGGCATATTTACATTCGTTTAATAGAACTTTATAACTAAAATCACTAGTAATTGGATCAGTTGAATCCAAATCCAGCCATGAAGCTAATAAACCAATATGCATAATATCTTGTGAACTATTTGGATCATTTATGGAAGCATTTTTAAATGGTGGTATATAAATATCTTGTAATTTTGGTTCCGGTATAAATAATTCAGAAAATAAATTATAATTTTCTTTTTGTGAGATTTTATAGTCTTCAACAGCTTTAATTGCAACTTCGCTATACCTTTGATTTGTAATTGGTAATAAAACATAATCAAAATTTCTTGAAGAGATTGATAAATAATTATCATCATAAAATGATTCATCTGCCCTATTTAATCCAGGCTTTATACCAACATATACATTACTATGATTCATTATAACAATTTTATGAACTACTACTCAAAACTAATATGCAGATCCTTAGTATTGTATTTTGTTGTTATTATTGTTTTTCACTTTCTTCTTTCGATGTTTTCTTGCTTTATCGAAACAATTTTAATTACCAATTTTTCAAGAACTAACAATATGAAATTGTTATTTTTTTTTCAAATAAATTACGACTATAACGTTTCCTAGGAAAAACTAATAATAAATAATTAATTGGAAATCTACTTTATTCTGTAATTATTCTATTATTCCACTATTATTCTATTATTGTTTTATTATTACCAGAAGTAACATACAAACATAGCGTGAAAACATCACGAAATTTTCATTCCATACTAAAAATAAAAGAAAAAAAGAAAAGAAAAAACAAGTTGAAAGCGACACTTTAAATGTCAAAGCAAAAGTCCCAGCACGCACGCATTAGATCCATAATTGGTATCTCAAAACACCTAAATATGTCGGTACTATATATGTATATTTATATATATGTACATTTGTATATTAATATCATTTTCATATGCTTAAATAAAATTTATATTAATTTATAGTCTATTCTTGATTATTTGAGATTAACAGTCCAATAAAGTTCTGTAAATGAAGTGCCAGCTAATTAAATTAACGAGTTCATATCCATCTAATTAAAAACATAGAAGTCTACATATTATTATATTAAGCAGTGTGACTTTTACAATTGCATCTATATTTTTTTTATCAATGTAAATCAACATTATCAAATAAATTTGATAATTCAACAAGAATTTTATTACTGACATACTTGAATTTCAATCATTTGCTTAACGTTTTTTGGGTTTTAGTCTGTTTTTGATATGTAACCCGGTTTCATGTTTTACTGTTTATAAATCTGAAAAAATAAATGTAGACAAAATGAATACACAATTAATAGAGAAATCAAGAAAATAATAAATTTTGATTAAAGGAAATAACCGCCATCACTAATAATTTGCCAATTGTTTAATATTTAATCATCTAATGTTATTAATAAAAATAATTGATAGCAGATAATCCGTCAATAAATAATCTAGATTACAGTGTGTTTATATTTTTTTTTTTAGAAAAGGATTTAAGAATATAAAAATAATCATAATCAGGGACACTATTTTCAATATTCAGAAAAGAAAAATAAATTTTGATGAGGTTAGGTTACAATTACATGAAAAAGGATATAAAAACAAAAGAATAGATATAAAAAAATGGATTCGCATATTAAATATTTGGATGAGCTAATACATGCTATTAAAGAATCTAGATTTGATTTACAGGGAACCGATGATAAAAATAATATTACAGAGCAATGTCATAAATTAATAATACCCAATAATAATAATGAGCAATTTGACAGTTTAAATGTGCTGAATACTTTAATGAGAAATTTGAAAGACAATTCAATTCATACCTCTAATATACAATCTAATCAAGATAATTTAGTCATGAAACAGTATGAATTAGTTTTTAATAAAACGATGAGTGCAATTGATTTATTATTCAAATCCAAACCCTATCTATTGGGATCTATTTTTAAAATTGATATTAACAGGGACTATGATGTACTATTAACAGATGATACATTTGGTATAATAGAACTATTTAACGCATTTGTTAAAATTGGTACTTTTAATATATGTTTAGATTTGAGTTATGAAAATGAAAATAAGTATTCTGTAAGTAAAACAAGATTATGGCTCATAAGGAAAAGATTATTAGAATGGTGCAATTTATCAATGAATTTGAATTCAAATAAAATAAAAGTAAAATTATCAACATTTATACTAAATAAAATTAACTCTGTTGAAAATAAATTAACAGACTTAATTAATAACGATCATTTTGATTCAAAAGATTTATTTTCTGAATCGAAACAATTATACGTTTTACTATATTTTCTATCAGGATCAAGTAATAATAAATTGGTAAATAATTTGACTTTTTACGAATCTGTATCAGGTTTAAGTAATTGGGATTTTCACTTTCAAAGATCAATAAGAATTATTGATTTTATTTTTTCATCAGTAAGCTCAGGTTCAGATAGTGATATTCAGGTTAAATTCATTTCATTGCATTTATTATTCATATCCTTATTGACTATATACATAGAAGGAAGTACAACAAAATCAATTTTCTTTAAAAAAAGTGATTCTGTTGAAAAATTAATTTTCATATTAACATACATACATAGATTCATGAAAAAATTACAAGGATTTGGATTTGAAGAGATAATTATTGCAAAAAGCATACTTTCAATATATATCATCTGTTTATCTACTGATGAGTTCAATAATGGTTTGAAGAATTTCGAGCTTGTTGAAAATTCGAATTCATTTGTTAATATCTTTAATGAGTATTTACCTTTGGAGGAATGGATAAATTTTGATAAGATTCATAGCAACTCTTTTCAGAAAATTCCATTTAATGATTCTATTAAGAAATCAATTCTTATAATTCTGTTAGATATCAAAAGAAGATTAAAAATTGTCGATATAACGTATAACATTGACGATTGGTATGTGGCTGATGAAGGACTTCAATTAAATGTTTTACCTCATGTGTTTTGTGCATTTAGAGAAAATTCTAATTTAGAGTCATTAAGAAAAAAAATTCTATTTTTTTTTGATCGAAAAGAAGATGATAACTTTACAGCTTTGAAATTATCAATAAATAAAGAAGTACCAGGAGTTTTAAGAAAATGTAAGAATGATATGACTTCTCTATTTGAAGAAATTTCTGCTCGTATAAAAATATCCATAACAACAAATCAGCAATATGAATTGGCTATGTGGGCAAAAATTTTAAGTTACTTAACATGTTTTGTATCAAATTCGAATAATGATAACTCACTAACGATCGATAATTGGGAACGTTGTGAACTATGTGATGACAATACAACACATAATATATATAAGAAAATAAAACCAGATAGATCTGATTCGTATAAGTTTTGTGAGCCATATAAGATTTTGTGCAAATATTATTTAGCAAACTTTGATACAACTAAATTTACTCCCCCTGTTCAAGCCAGTATTTTACTTTGTTTGAAAAGAATATATACTCATTATCAGCCACCTCAGCTAAAGTTGGTATCTAATATAATAGTTGCAGAAGGGCCGATCAATGTTTTCGAAATAATATATAAGTGTTTTAAAGGAGAAGATAGATTTTTACGTGTATTAAGTGGCAAAGTAATACCTCTTTTGAATATTTCAGCAACTCATAATTCAGAAGACCAGCATACAGTATTGCTAATACAATTTCTTCAAAATCAGAAAGGTGATTATTTAACTGAAGCGTTAATATCTACATGGATAGGGTTGACACTAACTACTTCAGACGAAATTTTTGACAACTTGCTACTGAAATTAATCGATATATTCAATTCAATGGACTATACCACACATAATATGATGAAATTTCAAATAAAAAGTATGGCAAAAGCATTAGATAAGACTCCCTATCAATTACTATCCCCTATTTTACCTATTTTGTTAAGGCAGATTTGTAAAAATATTGTTGAAAGGAAATTAACTTTTCAAAGATTAATTGAATTGCTGGATTATTCTCCAAAAACTATACTCGAAATATATCAAAGATATATTATTCCATATGCTATAACACAATATAAAACTGATTCATTTACCGAAATTGCAAAAATAATTTCAGATAATGATCCTGATAGAGTAAATGAAATCAAAAGCATGTTATTAGAAAAAAATAGCCGACAAATATTTTCAGTAGCCTTAGTAAAGCATGGTTTATTTTCTCTTGATACTATTGAATCTTTATTTTTAAACAGATACCCTGGTTTTGATAAAAATTATATTAACGCATATTTGCCAGATTATAGAACATTGGCAGAATTACTAAAACTTTATAAAAATAATGATTATGAAGAAAATTCAGGTAATGAAAATGAAAGAACGATAGTTTGCGCTCTTAGATACCTGCTTAATGACTTTGAAAAAGATAAGAAACATGGATCGAAATATAAGAATATCAAGGATTGGGATAATCAAAGAGAAGAAAAATTTCAAAAAAAGTTACAAGATAACATATTGGGTATTTTTCAAGTATTCTCAGGTGATATTCATGATGTTGAGGGGAGGACTTCTCATTACGAAAAGATAAGGGTTGTTAATGGTATTTCATTCTTAATTAAACATGCAAACAAAGTTTCAATTATTTCTGCTTTAGCCCAGATTAGCATATGTCTTCAAACTGCAATAGAAATTGACGAAGTGAGATATAGTGCCTTAAAATGTTGGAAACTTTTAGTAATTTCATTGAACGATGAAGAGTTATCTACGGTTATTGATGTGTTAATATCGTATATTTTAGGGAACTGGATAACATTTAATTTCAAAATAAAAACAATGATTTATGAAATTTTAGATATTTTGATAACGGATAAAAACAATTTAGTAATGAATATAAAACCTTTCATAATGCTAGCTATGGTAAATAAAACAGAATTAGGAATTTTACAAAGAAGCAGTAAATTTGCTAGGATGGTGAGTAAAATTCGAAGCAATACTGACTGGATTCCAATATTTGCAGAAAATTTGAAAAGTAACAATAAGTATGTAATTCAACTAACTTTACAAAATATTGAATTGTTTTTAAAGAGAAAACAAACAGAGAGATCTTTTTCATTTTTTACAAATTTAAGTCAAGAATCTAATGTAACGTTGCTGCTTGCAGGATTGATGGATGCCTCTTATAAATTCAGATCTGTCGATAATACTTTAAGTGAACATTGTACAAGATGTATTGGTCTAATTGGTATTTTAGATATGAACATTTATGATATGCGTAAATCAATATCACTAGAGAACAAAGTCTATGATTTAAACGATGAAGTTCAAACTATTAAATTTTTGGTTTGGCTGTTAGATAATATTTTAGTTCCAGCATTCTGGCAAAGTGAAAATCCTAATAAACAACTTTTCGTTGCATTAGTGATGCAAGAATCTTTAAAATTTTGTGGTCTCAGTTCAGCATCATGGGATGTTAGCAAACCTGAACTTTATCCAAATGAAATGAAGTTATGGAACAAATTTAATACAATATCTAAAACAACATTATACCCTCTATTATCTTCGCTCTACTTAGCTCAGTCTTGGAAAGAATATGTTCCACTTAAATACCCATCATATAACGAAAAAGAGGGCTTCAAACTGTGGATAAAAAGTTTAACTCTAGATCTATTGAAGATTGGTACTAGTGAAGATCACCCTTTACATGTATTTTCATCCTTAATAAGAGAGGACGATGGTACATTGTCAAATTTCTTACTTCCTTATATTACTATGGATATTATAATGAAAGCGGATTCCGGATCTGTTTATGAAACTATAATGAATAACTTAATAATTGAATTTCAATTTATTTTTAACTACGATTTAAATGGTTTAAATCGTCATCAAATTGAATCTTTGAAAATTTGTTATGAATCAGTATTTAATGTGATTGAGTATTGTAAAAAGTGGATGACCCAATTTAAACAAAATTATAATGATAGTTATGGTACATATATTATTAAGGAAGAAAGGTTTTTGAGAATGCTAAATAGAACAGAAATGTTTTTAGAAGCCATATCTGCGAATTTATTAGCTCAAAGATCATTAGAAACAAATTCTTTTGAAAGGTCTGCTTTATATTTAGAGAAATGCATTAGAGATTCAAAAACAAATGTGATTAATACGGATAATAATTTAATATTATCTCTACAAACTACATATGAAGAAATAGGTGATATTGATTCTATCGATGGTCTTTTAAAGACATTTTCTACCGATAGTTTGAGTTCCAAAATTCAAGAATTACAATATTCAGATAGCTGGAAAATGGCACAATATTGTTTTGAAAGTTTAGGGAAAAACAATGAAGAAAAATATACTACATCAAAGATGTTAAAACTTGATTTTGATCATCAAAATTACTCTAAAGTTTTGATAAATATAGATTCAAATTTAAATAACGCATCGATGATTATCGACAAAGATGTTACTGAATGGTATAGGATGGGTATAGAGTCAGCCAATATGGAAGGTGATATTATTTTTCTTAAAAAGTGGCTAGAATATATTGAAACTTTGAAAAATGTCAATGATCCAGAACTGTTATTACATTATAATATTGGTAAGGCGCTATCGTACGTTAATAGTTCCAAGCCTCAAATGATTAATATATATATTGACAAATGTTTTAAAATAATGGGTATGCATTTTACAGCGCCATATAGTGAAATTACATTTATAAAACTTAAAGAAGTATTGATGAAACTTCATGGGTTATATGATATCAATATTTTATCGAATAGTAGAGATAACTTTCTATTCGATTCGAACACTAATTTATTAGATTTTAGAATGAAGAGAGTAGGTGCTGATTTTGTTCCAAATCATTATCTTCTTTCGATAAGAAAATCATATAATTCGCTTAGAAACGCAGAATTTACTTCGACAGATTTATCAAAATCATATTTTAAAATATCACAATTGAGCAGGAAAAACTCAAGGCTTGACCTGTCTTGTAAATCATTAATGAGCTGTCTAAAGTTTGGACAACACAGTGAAGAACTTGCGTTCGCAGAAATTCTTTGGACAAAGGGTGAAAATGACAGAGCTATAAAACTTGTTAAAGAAATACATGAAAGGTATGAAAATGATTTAACTATAGAATCTAGAGACAAAGCTATTATATTATTGAAGTATACAGAATGGTTAGATCAATCTAATTACTCTTCATCTGAACAAATTATAAAACAATACGGTAGCGTATTGGATTTGGATCCACAATGGGAAAAACCTTACTACTCTATGGGACAGTATTATAGTAGTTTATTAGAAAGGAAAAAAGCAGAATCGTATGCTACTAATGGAAGGTTAGAATATAAGTCGATATCTTATTTTATGTTAGCATTTGAGAAAAATGCGATTAAAGTTCATGAGACCCTTCCAAAAGTTGTTACTTTTTGGCTTGATACTGCTGCTGCTGCTGTGCAAGAACCAGATGGACATCGTAAGGAAGTTTTAATGAAAACTACCGAGGATATATGTAGGCGTATTGAAAATTCTCTGCAAACTTGTCCTAAGTACATATGGTATTCTGTTCTAACTCAACTGTTATCAAGACTTTTACATTCTCATGATTTATCATCTCAGTTAATTATGAATATTTTACTAAATCTAGCTATTGAATATCCATCTCACATGATGTGGTACGTGTCAGTGTTATTAAATTCAACTTCAGCCGAAAGGGTTAAGAGAGGTAATTACATCATTGAAAAACTCATATCTCATTCTAAAAACTCTCAGAAATATACAACGGAAGCATCAGAATTAGTATCTGCACTAACAGTAGTTTGTTTGAAAGATTTAAAGAATGCATCTACTAGATCTGGAAGATCTTTGGAAAAGGATTTTAATTTTAATATGAAAATGGCACCTTCTATGATGGTCGTGCCAGTAAGAATAAACTTAGAAATGTTATCTCCTTTAGTCTCTGATTCAATGAAAAACTACAAGCCTTTCGGCTCTTTAGTTACAATTGCGAGATTTGGAAGCTCTTATAAGGTATTTTCATCTTTGAAGAAGCCAAAAAAGTTGAATATCATAGGATCTGATGGTAACATTTATGGAATTATGTGTAAGAAAGAAGATGTTAGACAAGATAATCAATATATGCAGTTCGCGACTACTATGGATTTCATGCTTGGTAAAGAAGTCGATGCCACGAAGAGAAATTTAGGAATTACTACATATTCTGTATTATCGTTAAGGGAAGATTGTGGATTGATTGAGATAGTGCCAAATGTAGTAACATTGCGTTCAATTTTCGTAACTAAATATGAAAGTATGAAGTTAAAATATAGTTTGAAAGGTCTATATGATCAATGGCAAAATGTAAGACAAGATCAAAAATTGGGTTTCTACAAAACTCAATTAGAAAATTTTCCACCAGTTTTACATCAATGGTTTTTAGAAACTTTTCCTGATCCAATCAGCTGGTTTAATTCTAGGAACGAATACTCCAGATCTTATGCAGTAATGTCAATGGTCGGCTATATCTTAGGTCTAGGTGATAGACATTGTGAAAATATTTTGTTAGACGTTCAAACAGGTAAAGTTCTTCATGTGGATTTTGATTGTTTATTTGAAAAGGGTAAGAGATTACCTGTACCAGAAATTGTTCCATTTAGACTGACTCAAAATTTATTTGACGCATTAGGTATTATGGGTACAGAAGGTACATTTAAAAAATCAAGTGAAGTTACTGTTTCTATTATGAGACAGAATGAAATTTCTTTAGTTAATGTTATCGAAACTATTATGTATGATAGAAACATGGATTACTCTATTCAGAAAGCACTAAAAGTTTTACGAAATAAGATTAGAGGTATTGATTCCAGAGATGGATTAGTCTTGAGTGTTCCTGGGCAAGTAGAAACTTTGATACAAGAGGCCACATCCATTGATTATTTAAGTCAAATGTATATAGGATGGCTTCCATTCTGGTAGCGTAATTACTTTTCTTATATATACAATAAGCAAAATATACAAATAATAAATAAACTACTTAGAGTATTCTTCAAATCAGAGTCATTAAATCAGTTTTTTGTTATATCTAGTCATTAATAGTAATTAAACTATCTAGTACAGTGTGAATATAGAGGATCATCATATGAAGAATAAAGTTATTGTTATTTCATTTAGTTTTTGTTCAATAAAAGTTAAACTAAGATCGTAAAAATAATTATCATCACCTAATAATAAAAAGTTATTACAAAAATAAAATCAGATATCTCATGACCAATCATCAATTCTCAACCATCAAGCAATAATGTCCTAACACTTCCCTTTTTAAATTTGTACACAAAAAGAAAGATCAATATAGAACTACTTAACAATTGATACTAATATGTCCGCCCGGTCGACAAATATAATCATCATATGATAGTAACTTCCATTAACAATTCTACTAAAGTGAATTTTCAAAGTGCAAAAATTAATTTTAAAATTAACGTTATAATATTATTAGAAAATAAAATAATCATACAAGGCTGAAACTTAACGAAAAAAAGGTTGTCGACATATAGAAAATCCTACTATTCAGTCGGAACAATTGGTATTGGAATAAATGTTTAATCATTTAAATTATTTTCTTCATTTTTTAGAATTATATCTGCACATTATCAAATTCACTTCAGAGCAACCACCTGGTTACTACAGAATAGTGGTTTATTACTTTATTTGGTATTATTGATATTCATAGATTGTAATATATACAATGAACACACAATAGCGTACTAATAATACCAATATTAAAAAATATATATATTGACAACGTCTAAGTATACATAAAAGTACTGATTGAAAAGCATGTTAACAAACACAACTTTTTAGTTATTAGTTATTATGAAAATATAATTTAATTTTCCAGTTACTTGACTTGGTTTATATACTAAAAAAATTTTCAATAAATTTTTTTCTTTTGAAATCTTTTTGACAGAGCATCCGTACACCGCACCATTTTTTTACAACGGAAAGAAAGAAATGTCAGTTAGGGCTTGTACCATTTTGTGATATGTGACAAAGTTATGTATTAAAATGTACATATGGTGATATTAAGCTGAATGTATGCAAACATATGAATAACTTGGAATGCATAAAAATTGTTATTCTGATTTAATTTAATATTGATTTTGTTTAAAAGATGTAAGTTACTTGACTTGTGAAGTTGTATATATGTGTGTAAGTTTATGGCCAATCGATATAAATTTGTCATCAAAAATAATAATAGGTAGCTTAGCATTTTATTAGAAGATATGATAACAAGACCATTGTTAACAAATTGATTAGTGGTGCTTCTGTCAATTTTTGTTATTAATTGTATTCTTAATAATTTATTTACTTAGTCGTACTTGAATTACTGGCTTTAAAATTGATTCCGATAGTTCCCTGGATCTTTCTTTAATACGCATATTTATTTTTTGATATTTTGAAAAAAACAACGCAGGGAATAATAAAAGTAGTCCAATTACTTTGAAAGTGATACCTTTATATATATATATGTATGTATGTATTTTTAATAATAAAATGGAAGCTTACACATGAATTCCCAGATCTACCTTACATATATTAACCAATACAGTGATAAAATAGAGAAAGAGCAATACAAAAACAATGACAGGTTTTGATGTTAACAGTAAACCATATAAAGAAGACCAATTACCAACAGATAAAAATGAAATTCTCAACGCAGGTTTGCACATGACAAAAGATGTCTTACAAAATTGGAAAAAAGGTAAGAATTATAGTTTTAAAAACACAAATTTTCAAGAAGATGGTAAGCAGATATCTGTACAATGTTATTCTACCCATATAGGTTCCGATTTATGGTTGAGCAGGGTATCCAAACATAAAATAAATAAACAAATATACGAGAAAATAATTTATTATTTAAATGGCAGTGATAGAGATTCTGAAGGAAATTGGACATTGGATGATAGATCCAAAAGATCAAAGTTGGAACTAAAATATATTGAAGTTTTAAACAAAGTTGAAGTAAACGATATTACAAAATCTGGCTGGGTATTAGTTAATTTGGAATATGAATTAGGGAAGCCATTGACTACTAGGGAGTTTAATGAGTGGGTTTATCCAATTGAACCATTTCTGGATGAAACAACTGGCTTTGAAACGTCCATGGTTGTTTCACTTGTAGCCGATAAACCATTAAAAGAAAGCACCAAACATCTAAATCATACTAAAGCATATTATGTTAGTATTGAAAAATTAGAATATAATTATAAAACTGAAGATTTTACTTGGACAATGTGTACAACCAGTGATGCCGGTGGTAATATTCCAAAATTTCTACAAAATGCCACCATTGCAAAGACTATATCGAAAGATGTACCTTACTTATTTGATTTCTTAAATAGTGTCCAAGACTAATAAAATCTTTTAAAATAAATTCAAATAAATTTAAATACTCATTTTTGTAAATAATATAATTCTCTTATATATGACTAAGATATTTGATGTTTTTACTATTTGGTAAGAAAGATGTTGTTTAATCTCACTAAAATTGAGATACGCCAAAATCCTAGAATCGAAAACAAATCATAAATTTTTGATACTTTATAAAACATACAAGAGAATGAGAAGTAAATTTTATGTTTAAAGTAAGAAAGGAAGCAAACAAAAACAATTTTTAAATCAATGTGTAAACTGATTATTCATTTTAAACTATAAAATTTGATAATCATTTAATTATTTAATCATATTTATATAATTAGAAACTTTTGTACTAGAATTTGAGGTAAAGGTAAATTAATTTAATTGCTTTTAACACCCACTAAATCATTCCTCTATATCATCTAGTGCAATTTAATTGATTTCTTTTAAAAACTAATTCAACCAAGAAATATTGCTTAAAAACTGTAATTAAAAATCTTCAAAAATCAGTAGCTTGTGCAGCATATTCTAAAATTTCGTATAAAAATCAATTCAAGTCGAAATTAGTGGTTACACTTACAAGAAGAACCACACTTTGCTGAACATGTAGAAGAGCATTGACATGGGTCAGATTCTTTCTTGTTGGCACAAGCACATTTTGAACCACAATTTTTAGTGCATGAAGAACCACACTTACAAGAGGTTACAGCCTTCTTGATAGAACAAGCACAGTTTTCACCACATTGGCATGAAGGAGCAGCAGATTTGGCACAACTGCAGGAAGCACCAGATGAACATGTTTCTTTACATGTGTTACCACATTGGCATGAAGGAGCAGCAGATTTAGAACAACTACAGGAAGCACCAGATGAACATGTTTCTTTACATGTGTTACCACATTGGCATGAAGGAGCAGCAGATTTGGCACAACTACAGGAAGCACCAGATGAACATGTTTCTTTACATGTGTTACCACATTGGCATGAAGGAGCAGCAGATTTGGCACAACTACAGGAAGCACCAGATGAACATGTTTCTTTACATGTGTTACCACATTGGCATGAAGGAGCAGCAGATTTGGCACAACTACAGGAAGCACCAGATGAACATGTTTCTTTACATGTGTTACCACATTGGCATGAAGGAGCAGCAGATTTGGCACAACTACAGGAAGCACCAGATGAACATGTTTCTTTACATGTGTTACCACATTGGCATGAAGGAGCAGCAGATTTAGCACAACTACAGGAAGCACCAGAAGAGCATGTTTCTTTACAGGAAACACCAGATTGACATAAAGGAGCAGACATTTTGATATTGATTATTTTTGAAATTGTTTTTTTGGATTTGTGTTAATATAATTCTTTCTAGTAACTGATACTAAACTTGACTTATATTACTATACTATGTTTTTTTATCTAATATATAGTTAGAATTTAAAACTATTACAACACGAATCAAACCATTCATGTGAATCAAGAAATGTACCATCCTTTATATATGTATTTAAAATCAAAAGATATTTCGATTTGAATAACAATAATGATTTAAAAATTATATAATAATAATCTAAAATATCAATTCCATTGTATTTATTACTATATAAATTTAGAACAAAACAGCAAAACAATCTCAAATTCTCTATAATAAAAATACTAACAAAAACTATATTTATTTCATTAGTTATTTTTCTATATGTTACTATTAGTAACAAAAATCAGCAAAATCGTCTCAAATATAAAATGCTATTAGCTATTATTAGTGAAAATAAAAAGCACTACAATTTTGGAAATTCAATATCAAGAAATAGCAAGAATCCCACTAAAAGAGGAAAAAAGAAATAGGAAATTGTGGTATTGAGAAACCTCAGTATATTTTGTAAAATTGTTTTGACAAAATAGTAAATAAGAATAATAATGAATAACTAATTAATCTATAATTCTTAAAGACTAGAAATACATCAGCAGAAATAACTCTGAAAAAAGTGAATTTTAGCAAAAAGAGCTCTTAATTTAACATCAGCGTATATATCTCAAAATTAATGGAAGAAAAATATTGGACAAATTTCAAAATCCAATGAAAATTTTTTCTTACTATGACTATAATTAGTTTCTTGCAATAAATTAAACCCTCTGTTAAACTGTACGGTATACTATTCTGCCGTTATATGGATAAGAGAGATACGAGCCTAGCATGTATATTTACAAAAGGGACAACTTATCAAATATACTCGATTATTAAATTTACAGTAATGTCTTCTCTATTTATCGATTCATGCATCTATCTATACATTACAATTTAGCCATTCCCTTACAGCAAATATACACTCAAAAATATGTAACGTATTCAGTTATTTATTATTTAGTACTATGCAGTTTACTATCGGGATACATTTATTCTTAAGCATAACGCACATATACTTCAAATTTTAACTTAATTTAAAGGAAATATGAACGTTAAATTTCATTTCATGGATTTTTCATTTTTTTTAGTACCAAGGATTATTCCCAGTCTTGCCTAATTTCCTATATTTTAAAAATAGAATTTCTAGAAAACAATAGTACTTTCATATATCACAAGTATACTTAATTAAAAACGCTATACGTGAGTCGCATTGACAATAACTGGATGATCAAATATAGGTTTGATCTATTTATTTCATTCGACATATCAATAATTATCAATAAAACTGTACATATTCTACAAATTTTATTTTGAAGTTTTAATTGTAATAATAAGAAAATCAGAAAAAGAAATATTTTTTTTATATATAATGAAGCTATTTTTGCTGATAAACCTATTTATGCTCCTTGTCCATGGTTTAAATAATAATCCAACTGGAAATTTAGATGACGATGATGAAAATCTATTTTGTGCCTTAATAAATCATAGAACAGATTCATACATCGACTTATCACAATTAACCCCAACGCCAAATAGAAATAAAGAACAAACTGATTCATCAAAAAACAATAAGAAAGAAATCACGCCAATAGCACCAAAGACGAGATGGTTAGTGAAAGGTTGGAATTATGATAATCCAAGTACTTATAAAAATTTTACATTAAGCATTTGTTCAAGTGCTATAACTGCAAAACAAAATGAGGATGAAAGTTTCCCATTGAGTAATAGTACAGGTGCATTTTTTTATGATAATTCAAAAGGTTATTTTATTTCAATTGGTGATTTTACAACAAAACCAAGATTATTAGGGGATAGAAGTGTTGTTAATAGAAAAATATCTTTGAGATATGAGAATGGCTCGATATGTCCAAACAATGTTGACCGCAGATCGACTTTAATCAATTTCATTTGTGATAGAGAAATTCAAACCAATGCTCAAATAAATTTCTTAGGTAGTTTACATGATTGTTCATATATGTTTGAAGTTAGAAGTATTTATGCTTGTCCAACATCACACGAAAACAATGACGTCAATGTTAAACGTATATTTTTTGGTATATTCTTTGTGTTTTTTTTAGTGGAGGTTGCAAGAAGGCAGATGTTAAAAATGATAAATCCCAAAAATGATATCAATCGTCGTAACAATAGTGATGATAGTAGCAATGGACGTTATTCCAATTATAGAAATGATAATTATCAAACTAGATGGGAGATTATTGAAAATGAACCTAAATGGAAAACATTTATCAAATTTCTTGCAAAGAAATTAACAAAAATTCCTGATAATGTTGTCAATAGAATTTCAAGAGAAAATATTGCATCAAAATATTATAACAATCAAATGAGCAGTTCAAGAGTCGCTGGAACATTTTCAAATGGAAATAATGTTGATGGATCCATACGTTTAGATACATCGGATAGATCTCAAGAATCATTTATCAGAGATATGGAAATTCAAAACAATTTGTTAGATAATTTAGATAGATTTAACACCAACTCAGGAACACCATCAGTAATTACCAATAATAATGATTCGTTAAATGACACAATCGATCAAAATATAAAGAGAGGTGCATAGTTACCAATAGCTAAGTAGCAATATGCATACTTACGTAAATACGTAAATACGTAAATACGTAAATACGTAAATACATACATACATACATACATACATACATACATATATACATATATACATCTAGTCAAATAAACATAATAATGATGATTTTACGTAAAAAATAGTGACTACCTTTAAAGCTATAAATTCTCTTATAAAATTCATTAGTATGATCGAGTTATTTGATCAAAAATATTGGAATGACTGCACACACCCACACATTTTTTACAAAGGCCAGAATTTCAAAAAAATATTTTTAACATTTAACAATAGTTCCAATTGAAAAGCGGATGCTTCTGAAAAACCCAAAAATTGGAAATTATTTGTTGGTTAGAAGCTTAATGTATGCTGATGAGACTATTTTCCCACGGAATCTTGTTAGTGACAACTGTGATCAAACACAAATTCAAATGATTTCTTCTACTTTGCTTTCTCGATAGAGAAGTAATTTACTGCTGCGGTACTTGCAATATTGCTTACTTGGTGGTGAATTTACGAGTACGTTTGTTTACTCTCATAACAGCATAGTCCTCTACAGTTTTGGTACCAAAAAGCGCACTTTCGCTATCAGCAACTGCCGCTCTGTGTGAGGTTTGCACCATCAAAAATTCCAAAAATTTTAAGAAAAAGTGAAAAAATCTGAAAATTTTTGAAAAATTTGAAAAAAAATTTAATAAATTTTCATTTCGCAAAATTAAAATATATATACTTACTTACAATGTTCAAATTTCAGTAAATTTTATTCTAGTTTTTTTCCAATCATTATTAAAATTTTTTATTTTTTACTATTTAATATTCTTATTAATTTATCCTATTTAAATTTTATTTCTTTTAAAAACTACTTTTTTCTATATTTGAATTACTTTTGTATTTATTTCGGTCTCTCTTGTTACCTAAAAAGCTATCTCGCATAACACAATCAATAAAAATGGGTAAAGAAAAGTCTCACATTAACGTTGTCGTCATTGGTCACGTCGATTCTGGTAAATCTACTACCACCGGTCACTTAATCTACAAGTGTGGTGGTATTGACAAGAGAACCATCG